>PVJI01003369.1:0-125383 GCA_004026765.1 Micronycteris hirsuta
GAGCAGCATGGAGGCCGGGGCAGGGGTGAGGCTGGAGTGCACGGTGCCAGTGGGAGTAGGGGGAGCCGAGAATGGAGAGGAGGCTGGGGCCAGATCGTGGAGGGGTTCTAGGTCGTGGGAAGGACTTTGGATTTTATCCTGAGTAGACTGGAAGCCGCCGGGAGGTTGAGAGCATCCATGTTTTCAAAGCATCACTTTGCCAATTTTGTAGAGAGATGGAGGAGGAGGGAGGGGTTGTGGCCGAGGGGTATCCAGCTGAAAGAAGTTGGCTCCAGCGGAACCAGAACCTTGTTTTGCTCACCTGTCTCCCCAGTGCCTAATAAGGGATGCTTAGTAGTTGCTAAATGAGCCAATGAACGGATGGGTGAAACAATACATTGGCTTCTGCCATTTTTAAATAATTTTCAAGAAGAGACGTACATCTGATGGATGGTGGATTTGCACTGTGTCGATTTAGCGCTGGTAGGACATTTCCTGAAATTTGCTTTCCTCTGTTTCTTCAGATTGGGGTTACCTGCAGGAGACATGGGCACGTGATTTAGGAGAGGGAAGGGAAGGGCAGTCATTTTCAGTGCTCTGAGGTCAGCGTAGAGCTGGCTGTTTTTGCAGCTCCTGCAAGCTGTCCCTGGTCTGCTGGCTCAGCTCCTCCGCCTGGGGCAGTGCTTCCTGCCCTCCCTGCTCCAGCAGATCAACTTCCCCTAGTCTTTGTATCCTGGTTCAGGTAGGTGTGGAAACACCTGGCCAGGAGGGTCAAGGGCTCCTGCAGGCCCCACACATGATGGAGAGCAGAGGCGATGGGAAAAACAAAGTTCTAGCACATCGTGGAGGTTTCAGGGCAGGTTTTCTCTCCTCGCTTCACGCCCATCTTCCTAGCAGCCCGTTTGGCTGACTTCAGGCCCAGCCCCAGAACCAGGAGCAACAGAACGTGAGATTCCTCCCTCAGCCCCCTCGATTGTCCGCAGCCTGATCCTGGAACAAATCCCTTGTCTTCACCATTCCTCACGGTTCTGCTTCTCTGAACAAACCCTCCGTGATACACGCCGAATCTGAGCATTTATCCACCCTGGAACTTTCTAAACTCTTCTAAGTTTTAGAGGGAAAAAAAAACTATTCAAAATTCTAAGTAAACTTGTAACTATGACCAATCTATCTTGGAGTGATTCTGGGGCCGATAATGCTCATCCCAATGCACAAAAACGCCTTTGGATCCCGGAACCTGGTCCTCCTCTAGTTTTCTAGGCATTTGGTGAAGAGCAGTTTGTAATCGTTTGCCTGCCGGGAGGACTGTAGGTAAACGCTCTGGTTCAGTTGTGTAATGTATGCCCTGGCTGACTTTGCGGTGAGTCGTGGGGGTGACGGAGTTCAGCTGGCAATCATTGGCAGACCCCTGGCCTCTCTGCCCTAGCGTTCTGACCCTTAAACGCGTGCCTGGGATTAAAGTTTAGTCCCAGCTTGGGCCAGATCGAAACCTTCATCATCTTTTTTTGGATTCATGGGACAAAGAGGAAAGGAAGAGGGAGAGAAGTGGCCACTTGAGATCTGGGCCATTGGGACAAAGGGCGCTGAGGCCACTGGGTTTTGTGACAGTGAAGGGCTCAAACTCCATGGTCAGCCAGAGCCGGACTTCAGACTGGGACACTGTGTCCCCAGGAGGAATGAATGTTGTGTCTTTGAGACTCAGTGTCCTCATTCATAACGCGAGGTGATAATTTCTTCCTCAAAGTGGTTGCAAAGGTTAAATATGTGTGGGCAGCAGGTAAGAAACTCCTTGACCTAGGGCACCTGGGACAAATGCCTCAGTTTCCTCACCTGTAAAATGGACAATAAACCGGAAGACATTACCAGAAAGAAAGGGCAAAAGTATGTGAGGGACCAAGCAGGACCCAGCAAACAGATTTTTGATGTTTGATACTTTAGGGGAAAGGAAAAAAAAAGAGGGCAAAATAAGAGAAAAAGAATTTGGACACGAAAATCAGAGCACTCTAGAGAAATTCTGAAACCCAGAAATCACCAGAAAAATAATGTTGAGCTTCTTCCTACTTTTGTCCAGGAGGTGTTTTGTGAGTGTAGGGAGGTACTTCTCTGATAGAATTTTACAGCTGCAGATAGCTAAAGAGACCTTTACATTTTCAATTGTTTTTTTTCAGTTTGGAGGTAAATAAAATGGGAATGGAGTTAAATGAAGCACTTACCCATTGCCCAAAGCACATGCTAGAAACCCAAATGTATAGAGGGTAAGGCAAACAATTAAAATGAGTGAGCTAGACTTCTAGACCAGGTGGGAGGTAATAGGGAATGGTGGAGACTGGGGCAAACCAGAAGGGCATTTGACAGATCTAACTTTTGAAGAGAAATGAAAATTCCAACTTTGACGATGAGACCTCCTGATTTTTAAAAGTTGTCAACTAATTCAAAAGTCCAAAATGCACCAAGTCAAAGACAGGGTTTCTGAGGTCCACAGTTAGCTGGAAACCGGCCAGTTTGTGACTTGCATTAAAGACTCTCTCTGCACCCCACATGTTTCCTGACCACGCCATTCTCACTTCACTTCCTGTCAAGTGGTTTCTCTTCCAAGGCAGCACTGTTTACTTTGAAGTCAGAAACCCTCGGTGGGGTGATTTCCTTAATGCTTTATTCTGAATAAGGACATTACATAAAAACAGTATTTCCCTTGTGTTTGCTCCCAACCATTCACCAGTTTGTGCTTGTTCAGCCAGAAATTCAGGAACCACCAGGAAGGCTGTGAAGAACTACAGGACACTTAAACTCTCTCCCAGCCCTATTTTTCATTAAAGAATCTTCTTTTTATAGTAAACTAGGGGAGGATGTTCAAAGTCCGGGTTCATAAGGTGCAGCGTTTTTGCTCAGCTGAGCCCAAAAATAGAATTGCAAAACTACGAGCTGGTGAATCTTTAACAGCCTGATATAACCGCCAAAGCAGCCACTGGAGCCGTGTCCACCTCTGCACTTGGAGCAAGACACTGACCGGCAGGCTAAGGCCATTTTTTACGCACTGGTGGCTCCATTTCCTGATTCCATTCAAGCATCTTTAAGGCAAGAAAGCAGGAGCACAGCACCCATATGTCTTTATATGTCTTTAAACGTCTTTCTCCTGGATTTTTATGCTGGGAAAGTGAATCAGAAGTGAGTTGTAAACCCATGAACTTCAGTTTCGGGTTAAACCCTTCATTTAAGACGAGGCAATTTCCCCGGATGATAGTGTGTACTCTTCAGTGAACAAATGTGTCTATGTTAAGCTACTGATCACAAAAGTCATTAAACAGATGTCATCTCTCAAAGAACTGCTAAAATTTTCACCATCCTTCAAACAATTAAAGATAGGAAAATACATTGTAATAAAGCAATGGGATAGAAATCTGAGTTTTCATCTGTTAAAATTTGGGTTACAAATGATATCTCCCTCCTCCTAATAGTTGTACAAGTTTCTTGCTTCTAACTATTAAACAATGCAGACAGAACTAGCTAATTCCAGAGCTCATATTCCTTCCATTCCAGCCCATGACCAGGATAAATACAACAAGAATTTGTAACCCGAGTCTATTTATCACGCCATGTTGGCAGAGAGAACGGGTGAACACCGGGCAGTGTTTAACTCATAAAATGTGAATGCGTTCGTGCTAAGCTAACCCATGTCGCTAGTTGTCAGTGTCCCTATAAAGCACAGATTCTCTGTGAAATGACTTGGTGGGGAAACAGAGTATCTTTTGGGGAACATCAGAGATTCAAGTGAAGAAGGAGCCCTGGCTGGATGGTTCGGTTGGCTGGAGCGTTGTCCCATGCACCAAAAGGCTGCAGGTTTGATTCCTGGTCAGGCACATACCTAGTTTGAGGGTTCAGTCCCCAGTTGGGGCACAAAAGGGTGGCAACCAATTGATGATTCTATGTTTCTCTCTCTCTCCCTCCCTCTCCTTCCTCTCTCTATAAAAGCAATAGAAAAAAAAAAAAAAACACCGTCTGTGTAGAAAACACCTGAAAGAGACATGGACAGGTGTGTTTAGGTATGCAAACTACTTTAGCCATTGGCAAAATACCTTCAGTCTTTTCTGAATCCTGGCAACAAAAACAGGTAAATAGGTATTGTAAGAGAGAACTCTGCAACAGGGCTTGGAAGTTTTATTGTTGTTTATTAGGAAGGACGGCAGGGGACCTTTGCAGCTGGTGCTTCATCATGTGAGTCCTTCAGGGAGAGAAGGGAGGAATTGGCCAGCAGTCCTTCCCAGCCCGGAGCTGCAGGGGTGCTTTGAAGGCAGTCTTCTCTCTCCTGAGTTTTCAGTGCTCCTTTTAGAAGCTCCGGAGGGGGCCCTTCTGAATCATGTCTGCGTCTAGAGACCTCAAAGAGAAAGTGCCTGTTTATCGGGCTCATCAAACCTAGTTAGGAGAAAGGAACAGGGCTGGTCTCCTCTGAGTCACTCGGACCAGAGGGAGGGCGGGAGTGGAGGTGAGCGGGTTCGCGGGCCGCCTTCCGCGCCCTCCCGGGAAGGGAAGTCGTGTTGCCTCTTGCCAACCAGCCAGTTAAGGAGACGCTGTTGATCTTGTCTCCAGCAGCTCAGTGCCCAGGCAGAGCCCCGAGACGGTTTGGAGACCTTGATTAAGTCTTGAAGAGGAGTATGATGGTCCTTCACCCAGTGGGCACTCAATGAATACCGGGGGTATGAATTCAAGGGACCCGTTGCCATTGAAAATGGACCACTCATTTCTCAGGATGAATTCAAAGAACTGTCTTTAAAAATCTGACCACTAGCCAAGAGAACGTTGTTGCTTTCGGTTGCTCTTCAGAAGCCCAATCCAAAATGCTGTTAAGTCTTGACAGCACAGAAGTTCAAAGACGGTTGAGTGTGTGCACCAAGACACCGAAAGGGAAATTTGGAACTGAGAGGAGTGTGTGCTTTAAATAATAACATGCATTTGGGTGAATCAGATGCTCTTAGAAATGCCATCCCCAAAGGAGGGCAGCCTATCAGAGGGTCTCTGTGGAGCAGCTCTTAAGGACCAAGGTCTGTCCCCTCTCATTGGAATGAAGGCACCACTCAAGACACTCAGTGTTTCACACATTGTCCTGAGTAGGTTGTTTCAGCTCAATGCCCTTTTCTCCCACAAGACTGGACACCTCATGGAGCAGGGACTGTGTCTGCTTGGGCTCCCCATGTTACACCCAGCACAGGGCTGGGCACATAGTAATCACTCAATAAACCCTCTAATAAACCCTCTGTTTCTTGGGAGTAAGGCATTATAATGTCAGCGCTGAGTGTGTGGTCGAGGTTTGAGCCCCAGCTTTGTCCCTGATCTTCAGGTGGGCTACTTCCACGTGTGTCTTGCTGTCCTCACCTGTAAAATGGGGATAATGAAAGTGCTTGCACCCTGGCTGGTATAACTCAGTGGATTGATCATGGGCTGTGAACCAAAGGGTTGCAGGTTTGATTCCCAGTCAGGGCACATGCCTGGGTTGCGGGCCAGTTCCCCAGTGGGGGCCACGTGAGAGGCAACCACACATTGATATTTCTCTCTCTGTCTTTCTCCCTCCCTTCCTCTCTCTAAAAATAAATAAATCTAAGAAAAAGTGCTGGCTTCCCAGGGAGGATGTGCTTCCTTCTTATGAGTTGGTTTTCTGATACATTACCACTGTCTAGATTCATGTTGACTTGATGCTTTTCATTATTGTTATTGCATTATACTCTTTGTAGCATTAGCATTGAAGTGGCTTATTGGTGATTTTGGTTATTTTCTTCTTACTAAATAAATAGTCTAGAGGTTTGGGTCAAGGAAAAGGAGAAAGAAAGAGATGGAGAGACATTTAAAGAAAAATTGCTGGTGAGCCAAACTTTAGCAGTTTGTGGCCCACATATTATTAGTTTAAGGAAAGAGGGTCACATTTTTATTTTAATAATGTAAAAATATATATAAATATCTGTCTTGGTCATATCATCAGCAGCATTCGGTTTTGGACAGACCGAGCGCTGAAAGAAGGTGAAGAGATTAATCAAAGAAGATAAACGCAGCACCCAGGCACACAGGTAACAGTGTGGTGACAGCCAGAGGGAAGGTGGGGGCTGGGCTGGGGGAGGTTGACAAAGGAGGGAAAACGGGACATCTGTAATAGTGACAACAGTAAAACAAAAGGGGACAAACGGGGGAGAAAGAGAGATCCGAGCCCCCATCAGTGCCGCCTTATTTCTGTGCCACGGAGAACATCGATGTGTGTTTGGATGAGTGCCAGCATCCGTCTGGAAGTCGAAGACCGCTCAGCAGAAAGGGGCTGGGGGGAGGTCTTCCAAACAGCACCTGCCGGCCAGCGGTCTGCCAGAGGGCTACGGGGGTACTGCTCCGGGTGCGTTTTGAAAAGGGTGATGTCATCACCGTGCATATTTTATCTTGTGAACCAATCACCTTTCAGTGGGGAATGAATTCCTCTCCCCACACAAACATTCCAGAGTTGGCCCAGGCGAACTGAAGGAGAGAGAGAAGGAAAGGGCAAAGGGAGGGGATGTTCTGAGACCAGACACCGTGTCCTTGTGTGGATTTGCTTGGAGGAGCTGGGTGTACTCACAGTGCAACCGTCCCTTGAGATGTCTCAGGACACTCTGTGATTGTCCCAATCCGTGTTGGAGGAAGAGCCTGAGACACTGTGACGTTAGCCCCATCTCATGCACGTGATCACTGGCTCTGGGGAGCAGGCCTCAGAGACACATTGTCAGTCTTTTCTGTAAGAGAAGTAGCATTACCGCCAAATCAATCTTTTCAAGCCTATAGAGGCTCATCTGTCTGACACATAACATCTTCAACCCAGAGAGGCACAGTCTTTACAAAACTGTTTCCCACAGCGGTTACCTGACTTCCCTTCCCATTTCTCCTGTATTGTTTCTCCTACTTATTGTTGGCCGATTGGCCATTTTTAATTGGTTATTTTCTTTTAAAAAATCTTATTTATTGATTTGAGAGAGAAAGAAAGAGAAAGAAACATCAATTTGCTGTTCCACTTATTTATGCATTCATTGGTTGATTTAGTTGATTCTTGTATGCGCCCTGACCTGGGATTGAACCCACGGCCTTGGTGTGTTGGGACAATGCTCTAACGAGCTGAGCTGCCCAGCCAGGGCCTGATTGGTTATTGTTATTATTCTTCCTCAGACTCTACCAGCAGGGGGTAATAAACTCTTCCTAAATCTGTGATGCTGTTCCAATGCGGCATTTGCTGAGGATGAAGCCGGCAGGAAAGTAGGTGGTATGTCTTGTGCTCATCAGGAAGAATTCTGGACCCGTCCCCAGTAGGAAGTTATTTTTCTCATTTGAGATTTTAAAAAATTTTTTGCTATACACAGAGCTCCTGATGAGTTCACCCAGCAATTAGCACAGCCCCTATTGAGGATGGTGATTTCTGGGCCATCATTTAACTCAGGGGCGCTATAACCTCTCAGTGTGTGCGGGAGGTTACAATGTGTCTTACCAGTATGCCTGAAGACCCTTGGTTCATGTACTTTGGCAGTCAAATGCTCAGCAGAGGAGTTCCCAGTCTTCTGGTTTCTCTGTCTGGGTTGCTTCTTTCCTGGGTTGAGCAGTGACTTTGTGGCTGGTCTGTGTATGTGGTCCAGCAAAGTGGCCTCGGTTCACACCGAAGCTTGGCCGGCAGAGCTCCTAGCGGGCACCTGAGGATTTGGGGTCCTGGGCCATTCCTCCACTTTAAGTGTTTTTTTCTCATCAAATGTTGTTTCTTCTGAGAGATCACTTCTAGAAATGGTATTAGGACTTCAAGTTCTTTTGTCTGGTTGACTGCTTTGCCTTTACTTTAGAAGAAAAGGAACTAATTGGCTAGCTTGGCACCCATGTGGGTCATGATGATGTCATTTATCCACCTCTGGAGGAAAAGGACATTTGTTCATTTTTTTTTTCCAAGAGAAAATGAGTTCATGTTGGGACCACGTGGTAGAGGTACTCCCCCAGTTATCAGAAACACGTTTCTTTCGTTCCTTTCATTCATTTGCGAATTCTTTCTGAAAATCTACCTGTGCCAGGACTAGGGTGTAGCCTGAAGGGGCAAAAGAGGAAATATTTCTCGCAGGTTCCCAGTGAGAGCTGAGGCAGTGAAGGAAGGGAGTGCAGCCAGGGGCAGACACCTGGCTGGACAGGGGATAGGAGCGAAGCTCTCTCACTTCCCGTTCTGGCTGATGCCGAACTCCTGTTGGCTGCGCCCAAATATGGCCGCTCACAAAAGAGCGGGGAGGTCGGTGCAGCTCGGCCCCTGGGGAATAGGCAAAGCAGAGGTGGATCCGGTTGGAGAGACAAACAGACGGACAAGAGCGATGTGACCCAGAGAAGTTGTCCACCTATGACATCCTTTCTCAAAAGTCTTTCCTTTGGCCATAGCTGTGTGGGCTCCTCACGGTCAGTGGGTCCACCCTTTTAGCCCACGGACGTCCTTGACTTTGTTTTGCTCTGGTCTGGCGAGTGTCCTCTCCTATTTTTTACTTTCTTTCCTTCTGTGTTTCTATCCTTTATCTTCTCTCCTATTCTTCCTCCTCTGCTCAGCAGTTTTTCCTATCCTTGGCCTTTTTCAGCCTAACGAAGGACCTAAACTTCCACTCAGAACCATGAAGAACTCTATTACATGCTTGTTATTTTTTCCCAGTGAAAGGAAGGAGGCGACCACAGGACAGTTGCAGTTTTGAACCTGGAGAAATTGCTCAGGGCTGTGCGTTCATTTTCACAGGAGCCAAGATTTCTGTAGAGATCTTTTAGATAAGTGACTACTGCTTATGTGTTGTAGTAAGAGGGGGAAAAGGAGAAAAGAAGAATACCCTAAGAATTGAAAATCTCTTCTCAGAATATGATCATCGGTGTACCTCATTTCCTTTAACCAGCATTTCGTGTGTGTTGTTTTCATTTCTCCATCGCTCAAATGACTTGGGGCCCCGTCCCCAGGCAGTGCTTAGTCTTCATGAAACAAAACTGCCAACTGCTGTACACAATGCCTGTGAGCTCCTAAAGGTGCCAAGCCAAATCCACCTCTTATTAGGAATTCGTGGTTATTAATCACCCATTTCCCAAAGGTGAAGATGAATTCATTATTGCTCTGGTAATCGTTTCAAAACATCAATGTATGCCTTTCGTCAGAAAGAGGGAAAGCTGTTTCCCCTTTCAAAGTGGAAATTTATCATCTGGGTTAAGATGTCCAGCAGGTATTTGATGGTCCTACAGCGTGCTGAGGTCTGAGATCCGCTCTGAGGGGATAGTGATTCAAATGGACATGGAGCTGGGTTTCACACCCTCTGAAGTTGAAAGTCACCCCATTCTAGACGTTGAGCACCATGTAGTTGGGCGTAAAATCCAAACTATCCCTAGTTTTGTCTTCGATGATTAAAAATGCCCACAGGTGACAGGTCAGCAGCCTGTAAATTCATAATTGGGGCGAGGCTGCTGTGGCTCTAGTTGCCAATAATGTGGCGCCGCCAAGGTCGGGGTGTCCCATTAGGGTGGGGCGTCCAGCAGTGTGTGGTCGGGAAGGAGTGTGAGCTCACTGGTGCTGGGGCGGGGTTTTCTTTGAAGCTGCGACGTGTTCTGTGAAATCGGAGCGCTGGCACTCAGCAAACTCTGATGGCACCGTGTGGCTGTCATCAGGAGGCCGGAGAAGCCACAAGGAGTTCCAGGTGGGTTTCCCCGACACAGGCGAACCCGTGTGGATGCGATTCCCACTCAGACACCCGGACCTGGTTCCGTTGTGCTTGGCTTCGTTCCTGGCCGTGAGTCACGAGTGGCTGTTCCGAGTCCTCCGAGGCTGAAGGTGTCGCTGCTGCCTGTGTGCACTGTGCGACTGCCTCACTGGCGTCTCTTTGTCCTCAGTGCTTTGTACTGTTTGTCTCAGTCAGGAGTCAAGCTGTCCCTTCTCTTTGCTTCTTTTTATTCATCCCTTCATTCAGTAGTTTTTATGATGATCCCACCGGCGTGCCACAAGAATTTTTTTTAAAATTACTTTATCGTTGTTCAATTACAGTTGTCTGCATTTTCTCCCCCCACCCCCACCAGAATTTTTAAAACCTGTACCACCTGACTATTGAGTCACGGGCACTGACCTCTTTTCCTTTAGATTGTCAAATAAAAAAAAATGACAACAGTCAACACAACAATAGCTATCCAGTGTGAATGAATCAAAATTATACTTATTTTTTTGGTCCAATCTGCAAAAAAAGGTTCTTTTGGTGTGCCGCAGAATGGCAGTAATGAGTTTCTGTCTGCCATGCCGCGGGAAAATTGGAAATGGCTGGTGTGAGTGAGATCGATCAGCTTCCTTTTCTCTCCTCTTCGTGTGCAGGAGACACGTAAACAAACGAAATGATTTTAGACAGCACTAAAGAAAGTGAAGAGCATCAAGTAGAGAGGCCTGGGGGTGGCATCCTTAGAGGAGAGGAGACAGTTCCCTCTGAAGAAGTGATTTTTAAAAAGGTTTTATTTATTTGTTTTTAGAGAGGGGAAGGGAGGGAGAAAGAGAGGGAGAGAAACATCACTGTGTGGTTGCACGCATGTGGCCCCCACTGGGGACCTGGCCTGAAACCCAGGCATGTGCCCTGACTGGGAATCAAACCGGCGACTCTTTGGTCCGCAGGCTGATGCTCAATCCACTGAGCCACACCAGCCAGGGATGAAGAAGTGATTTTTACGCAGAGGCCTAGAGAATGAATAGAAGCCAGCAGTGTAATGACCTAGAGGAAGAGTGTCCCTGGTGAAGGGACTGCAATGGAAAAAGTCCCCAGGCAGGACCGAGCTTGGTTTATGGAAGCAGCGTTGGCAATAGGCCCAGCAGAGTCAGCGTGCGGCCATGCTTAGGGAGCAAGAGAGCACGGGAGCCCATGTCCAAGAGCACCCGGGGCCGGCTCTGTGGGCCGCGGTGACGAGTTGTCGTTTCATTCAGTGATGTCCATCCAACTGTTTTCGTACTCCCTACACTTCTTCACGTGCCCCCTCATCCGTCTCAGGGTCCATGGTTCGTCATCATCATTCGCTCCCGGAAAAGCACTCATTCCTTTTGTGTTGGTTATCTGTCCGTTGCTGGGTAACAGAGGGCACAGAACGGTAGTGGCTCACAACAGGCAGCATCTTTATCTCGCACAGGAGGGATCAGGGCCCCAAAGATGGTATCATGGGGCAGGTCTGGCTGGGGATTCCGCTGCGATGGCTCTCTAGGTGTCACCAGAACTCTGGTTACCTGAAGGCTTGGCCCAGGCTGTGGGATTCACATGCAGGCTGACTCACTCACCTGAGTGAGTAGATGGTCAGTCCTGGTTGTGGACAGGAGGACTGGAACCTTGTCACATGGACCTCTCCACAGGACTTCTTGAGCATCCTTGTGATATGGTGGCTGGCTTTCCCTGAGAGGGGGACCCCAGATAGTGCAAGGTGAAAGTCACAGTAGATCACAGAGCCTTTTACGATTTAGCCTTGGAAACCACACGCCACTGTTTCATAACTATTGACCACACAGGTCCCTGCTGTTCGCTGTGCAAGAGGAAAGCCCACACACAGGCCTTTCCATCTCCTTCAGGTACAACTCAAATGTATGTGATGTGGTTTTTTTCCTTTCAAATACTCATGTGAAGACATAAATCATAGCGGTTGTGAGCCCCTGCTCTGGAGTCAAAAAGGATATCAAGTTCAAATACCAGGTTTACCACTTACTAGCTCTGGGACCTGTGACACATTGCTTAATCTCTCCAAGCTTCCGTCTTTCCACCTGTAAATTGGAGATAATCCTACATCACAGGCCATGATCAACGTGGAGATCCGAGTGAGATCATGGTCATAACAAATTTAGCCATGAGGATTGGCATACAAATCCTTAGTCTATGTTCTCAGCTACTGCTCTTATTCCTTGTTTTACGACCACAGAATGCAGTTCCTCCTTGATGCACTTCATAGCATTTGGTGATATGATAATGCCTTTTGGGAAGTCAAGTGTGTGGTCAGGTTGAATGGCGGGGCAGCGAACTTGGTGATCTTAACAAACCCTGGTGATGCATATTCAGGATGCCAGGAGCTCAGACCTAGAATAAAGATACTCCCCTCTGTATGATACAATTTGGCAGGTTCCCCATTCATTCTCGGAGGAGCCGTGAGTCAAGCATTGGGCCAGCTCACCAGGAGCACCTGAGTTCAAGACCAATGCAAAATCGAATCAACTCTCAAAGGTGAAGGATGAGCCGGTGATTCAGGCATTTATATCAAAAGGTGTTAAAAGATTGTTTGGAACATGGCGGAGGATAAGAAACAGCATTTCCAATTCATTCCAGAATTATGTTTCTTGTGACTTTTCTAGGAAATGAAGGTAGTAGACTTTTCAAGATCATTCATTTATTTTATATAAAAACTGAGTTTTTTGAGCACTTTCTATGTGCCAGTCACTAGGCTAGGTTCTGGCAAAATAGCTGAGAACAGGATTGCCTGAACCCCAATTCTCATGATGTTCAAAACCTGTCAACAGCTAAACAGCACATTGTCCTTATTATTCTGTTTGATGGCTTAACTTTCCACAAGTTGCCAGAAGTTGCTAGAAAGCTGAGAGATTTCCGGCTATCTATTCAAATGATTTGATGTTCAAATGCTGGTAGGCTCCCTGATTTTTGGATGAAAAATTCCTGATTTTTTTCTCCTCTATAACATTTGTATCTAGTTAATCAGCTGCCTAATTGTTCAACAGTGGATAAAAATGCACTAACTTGTTGAGACAAACATGTTTCCAAAAGCCATTGTCTAGAACTGAGTTACCGGCAGCGTGGTTTGAGCAATAATATCATGATCACAAGTCATTTTTCTGACTGTTGGTACAAGATCCATGGGAACCGTTTGCATTGCAAGGTAAATACATTAGTAACGCGTAGATTCCCAAAGCAATTTCAACACTGGCGTGGAAATTTACTCATTCCCTAAACTTTGCTTCAAAGACGGATTAAATTCCTTCTGAATTGGGTAAGTGGAATGCATTCTAGAAACTGTACCTCTTGCTACAATTAACTCGGTTGCTCCCAGGGTTCATAATTTGCTCAGCCTAATCTGGCCTGACAAGCCAATTCTTTGTTCCTGTGCTAATCCACAGGGCAGATGTTCACCTCCAACAATTAATAGCTCATGCCGACATCTCTTGGAAAGGTCATGACTGCCGGTGTAGGCATTTTTAAAGTTGTGTGTGCAGGTCTCCAGGGAGATGATAATTGTGGAATGAATGCGTATGCCTTTTAAAATTCTCATTTTAAGGAAGGGCATTTGGTTCTAATGCTTGACCTTTTGCACTATCCTTGAATGGAATCTCAACAGAGAACATGTCTCGTGCGTGAGGTACCTAGTGAGAGAGCAGTGCTTCCCACACAGGGCGATTTCATCCCCCTGGGGACAGTGACAATGTCCGGTGACCTCTGTGGTTTGTCAGAACTGAGAGAGGGCGCTGTTGGCGTCCAGCAGGTAGAAACCAGGGGTGCTACTAAATACCCCACAACACCCCACAACAAAGAATTATTTTGCCCTACATGTCACTAAATGCCGAGGCTCAGGCATGTCAATCCCCCACTGGGATTGGTCTGGATAACTTTGTTTAAAAAATTCATATAAAATCAAGTGATGAAATAGAGATTTTAAGACCCCTGGCTTTATAATCAAACCCTAGATCCAAGTCTAGACTCTCCCTTACCAGGCAGATGACTTCACACCAGGTTCTTAATTTACCCAAATCCGTGTGTTCAAGTGTACCCCGGGTTTGATAATAGCAATGAGCGGTTGCGCTTGCTGTGTATCTAAAATGAAATAACACGTACAGAGTGCTGAGCACGCTCTGGACGCGGAGTGAGCCCTTTGCTAAGTGGTAGTTTCTGTTATCAGCTTCTCTGTGCACAGTACAGGGGCAGCAGCCTCCCAGGCGTCTCCCACTGACTCTCATCTTCTGGTGGTGCCCGAGCCCTTGCAATGTCCCCTCCTATGCTGAGCAGGGCAGACCTGCATAGCCAACAAGACCTTGCAGAAATGGTCAGTGTTGCTTGTGAGCTGATAGAAATGTGGCTTCTGCCTTGCCCTTCCTGGATTGTTCTCCCCGGAGGAGGTCGGCTATGTTGTACGAAGACTCATCAGCCTACGGAGACGTCTGTGCAGTGAGGGACAGAACTTTGCTACCAGCAGCCTCTGCTGGCCTGTCCCACAAGGGAGACAGACATCTTGGGACGAGGTCCCCCAGCCTCAGCGGGGCTTGCAGGCGACTGAACTCCCACCGACACCGGGATCTCAGTCTCATTGGAGATTCCAAGCCAGAGCTGCCTGGCTGAGCTGCCCCGAATCTCTTCCCCATGAAAAGGGTGTGGCATAAATGCTTTCAAAAGCATTTGTTTGGGGACAACTTCGTGTACAACAGTCAGTAACCGAGGCTGTGCCTTTTTTCTAAGGCTGAGGGTTTCATGTCGTCTTCCTATATCCCAAGGAAGAAAAGAGGAACGGTGGAGGATATTTCTCTCTTATTTTGTAAGGAAACTAAGACTCAGCAAATGAGGCATCTTGATGAGTTAATAAAGTTACAAGCCATTTGACTGGGCGGTAGCTGGAAAGTTTGGCCCAAAGTTGACTTGAATATGAAGCCTAGATTGAGCTAGACAGAATTCATCTGTGTAGCAAAGTCACGTTTCTAAGCATCCAGTTTTTAAATCGAGGGTAAAGTTGCTACGGGGATTGTAAGAGAGAAACTTGTAAAATGCTGAGTGCCATGACTTGCTGGGGGTAAGTGCTCCATAAATGTTTACTGAATAAATAAATCTAATGCTCTATGGGTAAGGTGTTTTGTTTTTTTCAAATCAAATAACTCTATTTTTATCTACACCTTTGTCATTCAAAGATTTGGGAAGGAATCCCAAAGTCCGTGATATATGGACTTGTGGCATTTTGTTGACATTGGAATTAGAAACATGTAATTCACAAGGTGAGGTTGGGCAGATGTCACTTGGTGATGTCCCAGCCTCCCTCCCCCAGTGTTTTCAGGGCAGGTTTTGTCACTCAGCGGAGCTGGGACGAAGGTAAGGCAAGTGAGGCCCCTCTTCTGTTTTAGTGTAATACTTAAAAAGACCAAACTGGCCACCTACAACCCCCAGGCTGGACATCTGTTTTTGTAAAATAAAGGGGTTTTTTTTGTTTTTTTTTGGAAGTTCATCACCCACAGCGGTGAATTCAACAACTTTCATCAAGCATATTGAAAGGGTTACCGTATTTTTCAGACTATAAGACACACTCCCCCCTCCAAATTTGGGAGGAAAATGGGGGTGCGTCTTATAGTTCGAGTGTTCTGTTTACATTTACATTGGTGAAATATTATGTTATTTATGTTATTAAATATTTTACCACATTTTTTGCTTCAAAAATTTTTTTTTCCTATTTTCCTCATCTAAAACCTAGGTGCATCTTATGGTCCAAAAAATACGGTAATTAAAAAATCTGTTTATTTTGTTTTTACGTATAGGCAAATGTTGCTCCAAAGTGATATTCACAAGGGTGAGCAATGGTGAAGTGACATCTGTCCCCTGAAGGCCAGCCCCAGTTTAGGACCTGGGCCACTTTTCCTGACAGCACAGCCGCAAGTAGCTGAGGCTGGATCGACACCTTGGTTTAGAACACAGTCTTCTCTCACTCACCAGCCCAGTTCACGTGATTTGAACCCCACAGTTTGAAACTAAAAGTATATTTCTTAAATTAGTGATTTCTGAAGGGAAAGATTGCCAGTCCTATTTTTAATATCTAGGGCCACAGAAGCCGAGGGGGGTGCGGGGAAATAAAGTCGAAGTAAAGAAATAATAGAAATGAAAGCATCAATTAATGAAATGGAAGAGGAAAAACCAAGGCTTTGTTCTTTGAAAGACCATAGACATGGATTTTGGTTGAGAGCCAGAGAGCATATATAAGAATTTTAAAATTGTAAGAGAATACATTGAGCAACTATGTGCCAATAACTTTATAAGTCTAAGTGAGATTGACAGTTTCCTAGAAAAATATAAAAATTCCTTAAACTGACCCAAGAAGAAACAGAAAATTTGAATGGGGGTCGGTCATCTTCATGCCTCCGTCAGGACGGACTCCATGGGTGTGGGGCCTGACCGGGGCAGTCACCTGGGGCCCCGCGCTTAGTAGGGCTTAGCACTGCGCCACTCTCTTGAAACTCTTTGTGCTACTTCTTGAAATTCTTAATTTTTCTAACAGGGAGCTCCTCATTTTCATTGGCTACTGAACTCTGAAAATGATATAGCCAGTCCTCTCCACACTGTGTAATTTTGTGGGTGTGTTTTACAACTCCATTTTAAGGGACCAACAATCCAAACTTCTGAAAATAGGAAAAGACAAGTCACCCAATTCATCTGAGAAGACTAGTGTAACTTTGCGTGCTCCCGAGATTCTTGATCAAAGTTATTTAGAAATTCAGGGATAACGTGTGATTTCATTAGATCCGCCAGAACATGAACAGCTACCGTAGTCATTCATTTCCTAAGAAGTTGGGTATTGACCTACACAATTGAATTGTCCTTTCCTCAAACGAAGTTGTTTTCTGCTTTTTTTTGGCCCCTACAAGGAACATGCTACACAAGCTTATCGTAAGTTCATTCAGGGCTGGTTGATGAGTCAACTATTTTAAGCTCTTCCGGCACTTGGAGATGTTTAAAGACTTAATATGAATTTTTTCCCGGGTCACTTGCTAGTGAACCTGCAAAGATTTGGCAGACTGTCCAAAGTCAGACTCAGCACCTTTCTCCGGAAACTGTAAGAAAAACAGGAACGAAGGAATTAGTCTCAGGAATCTCATTAAGAACATGATGGCAACGTATTTGCTTTATTCTGCTGTCTCCGCGCTTAGGACTTGGCCAACAAGGCACCTCCACAAGCCAGTCCTGAGCTCATTCTCGTGCCCTTATGGTTTTAATGAATAATCTGCCTCTGTTATTTAACGAAAGCCAGAATCCCCTTCACTGGCATCTCAGAAACATCAGGGCCTCTCTTCTTACTCACTCGCTCTCATTTATTCATTTTCCACGGGAAGTATGTACCTCACCTGTGGGGTTTTCCGACTGTTAAAACGTACCTGGAGTTAAAACTGTGAAAGTATGTGAGAACAATAATCTCAGATAATTTTCTGCAATTTAGAGGTTGAAAACCAGAACTAATAAGTCAAAACTTGAAAGGCGAGATGAGCTTGTCCCCCTAGTGAACTGCACTGTGGAGAACAGCGAACTTCAGGGTGGCAATAAGAAACTGCTCTTGGAATATGAGAACAGAACGCCCTTATCCTTAATAAGTATGCTCTTTCATAGAAAATAATTTAATAGATATTGGACGAATTGGTGCATGTTGCTGATGATTAATCCAAGACCTAGTAGGAGCTTTTTGGACTTTCCTTCCTAATGGGAGGCTGCCCTCCATTCCTGGCCATGTGGGCCTCCCCAGCAAAGCTGTGTAGCCATGAAAACCAGCAAAGGGGAGAGTCTCCTGGGAGGGCGGATGTTACAGTCGTCTCTAACAGAACCAGATGAGTGACATCCCATCACCTTTGACATATTCTGCTGGGTAGAAGCGCGTTACAGGTCTTGCCCATACTCAAGGGGGGGCGGTTACACCCAGAGGTGCCTACCAGGTAGTAAGGAACATGGGGGACCAGCTGAGTGTTTGGCCTCCCCAGTCAGACTTCCTGGGTTCAAATCCTGGCTGTGTCACATACTAGTTCCATGAACTTAAGCCTCTTATTAATCTCTAGCCTTGGTCTCTTCAACTGTAGAATGCAAGTCTGCTCGCACCTCCATCACAGGGTTATTAAATTCCAGCCCTTCCTAACTTCCAGCCATTCTTGGGCCACGTTCATGGTTGGTGCCTAATTTGTCTGCCTCCCGAAATGTCATTCACTTACCATCATCTCCCCTTTCAATGTAAATTGACTGATTTCAAAAGCAAGTTTCATAATAGCACCGAAAATTTAAAAAGAACTAGTGTTGCCAGAAGATCATTGTCAACACACACATTAGCAGTAATGAAAATTATTTGTTTGCAAAATTCATCTTGCATGTATATTGTGAGGGGTACTTACACATCCTTAATAAAAACACTGAACAAAGCAATATAATATATTTAATACTGTGCCTAGCACACAGTCAGCGCTCGATAAATGGAAGCTATTCTCATCACAGCTCTGTAAGTTGGCATTCAGAAGATGGTGTGTGTAGAGTGGGCAAATATGTAATAGGCTGTTGGAAGACCCTACCAGAAAGTTACCGCCTCTCCCTGCTCTGTCTGGGCTCAACCTTAGAACTCTTCTCAATACCGAGTGTCCGGCAGCTGTCACCAACCAGCTGGTGTTGGCATACACCAGAGGACACTTAGTGGCCTCCGATAGATGTTGCCTGGTATAAAGATACCAGGGCAAGTTATAAATGGAGAAGAATCAACAATAAATGAACTGAAGGAGGAAATCACCTTATTAAAAAAACAAAAACACATGAGCCCTGGCTGGTGTGTTTCAGTGGGCTGGAGTGTCATCCCGGCGTAGACTGAAAGGTCATGGGCTCAATTCCCAGTCAGGGCACATACCTGAGTTGTGGGTTCGGTCCCCAGTGGGGACACATATGAGAATGCAACCAATCAACGTTTCTCCCTCACATCGTTGCTTCTCTCCCTTTCCCTTTCTCCCTTCCTCTCTTTCTAAGACCAATGAAAAAATGTCCTCAGGTGAGGATTAAAAAAATGAAAAGCAATTACAATGCATTTATCATTCAAGTACGTGCCATCAACTCTTGTCTTGGTTTCAGCTTCAACTCTCAGACCTCTTTCTCTCCCTCACCTGCCTTGCTGCCCAGTATGTGTAGAAAGCGTCTCACACGCATTTTCACTAAAGCAAAAATGAATTTGGAAGGAAAAAGCGTCCACTGTGCAAATCCTGTAATTAATTCTAAAGCTTGGGAGTTGATGCTGCTCGGAAGGCCCAGGTGCGAAGCATCCTGATGATTAAGAGTTCTGCAAATATTTTTTTTGCTGATAAAGGGAGGTTCACAGGACTGAACAGTCATGGGCAGCAATAAGTGATTAAGTCATTTGGATCAATGTCCAATCCAGGAGATTAGAGAAAGCTCAACAAATGACATTGAATCATAAACGGAGCCTTGGCTTTCAGCCAGGGTTGTTCCACAGGCGCATGCTAGGTGCCTGCTGACGGATGCGCAGACTGGCCACAGAGTGCGCAGAAAGGAGCAAGGGCTTGGAGTCAGGGAGGTCGGGCGTTGGGGCTGAGGCTCCTGCTCACTGTGTTTCCTGAGCGAGGTATTTGCCTTCTCCCAGGCTCTTGCAAACCCAGCGGAGGTCCCTGGCAGGGCTGTGTGAGGAATGCTTGCATCAAGGTGCAGGGAAGGGTCACACAACTGGCCCCAGAGTTTGGCATATAGTGGACCAGCACAATTGTTCTGCGGGGCACGTGAGCGAGGGCTATTCGAAGGTAGGTCTGACTCAGGGAAGAACTCAGGAGGAAAGTTACCTATATCAGATGCAGTTTATTACGCATTGTCTTATTATATTTGACATTTACGTATACGTTATGTGTATCTATAGTAAACTTCACCATGTTACAATAGCCTATATTTTAATGTTATATAAACCATATTTCATATACACCCTTCAGTCTTCAGAAGACATCTCCATGTTATCATCGGCCTTATAAGGAGGGGTGTCCTGCTCTCCCTGGTGCTGGATCAGGCAGAGGAGGAACTAAACCCTTGAAGGAAGGTAGGCAGTGTGCAGTAACCAGCCAGGGCCAAGGGCTGGGGCGAACATTACCAAGAAGGGCAATTCGATGAAGAAAACTGTTTCCTGAGAGCCCATCATGAGCTCAAAGCCAGGTGTCATGGATACAGTGGCAAACATGCCCCATGTCCTCATCAAACCGACATTCGTGTGTGTGTGTGTGTGTGTGTGTGTGTGTGTGTGTGTGTGTGTGTGTGGTGTATGTGTAGGTGGTGAGGATCAGCCACATAATCATGTTGATGTGCCGTCGTGGGGAGTTAGGAAGGAGAGGGACCTGCTGTGGGAGGCGGGGCACAGCCCCTCTCTGTTTCCTCAGGTGTGAAGTGGGGAGAGTGATAACACCCACTGTGTGGTGGGGGTGGGGTGATTTGTGCATTCATGCGTCTCAAGCACTCATGAGGACATCCGGTGCAGAGCAGCCAATAGATACTAGTTATTATTATCATGGTTACAACCCTATCTGTCAGTGTCCACTCTGGGCCGTGTGCTCTGGCAAGCAAGGGGTAGCTGATACTTGTTGTGTCCCCAAGATGCCCTCACACCCTTTGTCCATTGGGGTGCCCCCCCCTTCCCACTTCTGATGCTTAGTTTCTATTGGATGGCAGCTGTCGCCCTCCTCACAGACCCCCTTGGGCTGCTGTGGCTATTTTGCACGGACGAGAGCTGGAGCACCTGGGACTTTATGTCCCCAGGGGCAGCCCCAGAGGAGCCCGCCACGCACTGCGTGCTGCACAGCAAAGCTCCCAGCACCAGGCCGAGGTGGGAACTTCCCGCCAATGGGACTCTCCTCCGGCTCCTTTCCTGTCCCTCTCCTGCTGCCCTCATGCCCTCACAGGTGTCCCCGGGAATCACTTCCCTGGTGAACTCGGGTCCTGGGGTCTGCCTCTGGGGATCTTGGTCATCAAGGAAGACTTCCTGCAGGAAGCTTGGTCGGGGGTCTGCATGGTGCAGAGGGGAGGAGGAAGAGGGACAAAGGAAGATGCCAGGAGAAAGGTGGCAGGTGGCAAAGGATGGGTGGGTGGTGTTTAAGAACTAGAGGAGCTGGCGGGAGCCGGTGGGCGGAGTGTGGGGCATCCACGGGGAGGGTGATGTAGGTGGGCACCTGCGGGTCAGGGGTGCCATCCTTTACAGGACACCAAGGCCCCACTGACGGCATTGGCTTTCTGAGGAGCCTCGGGAAGCACAGAAGCAGGAATGATACACGATTGGGTTTGGGTCTTGAATGGACCCACAGGGCAAGTATATGAGGAACAGACTGGAGAGAGGCAAGATAGAGATCGGCTGGGGGTTTCTGCTGTGGTCCAGGTGGTGCAGATGCAATGGACTTGAAAATACAGGGTCCAGCAGAAGAAACGCCTGCTCCAGTGGGACTGTTAGGGTAATGATATGTGTGGAATAATTTACAGTTTTAATGCAAACATTTCACTTAAACTGTCACAGGGTGTGCTTGAGTGTGATATTGTTATGTTACAGAATTACATGCTTATGATTTTGTGATACAAGATTTTGTAGTAAAAATGGGGCGTTATTTGTGCCAGACCCTATATTTAAGTAGGGGGAAAAAAGAAAGAAATTTGTTATTCAAACGATCATGTTTCTGTACAACTGCTACTGAAGTCCAGATTTTCATAAAGGTAGATTTTGTGATGCACAGCTTGGGAAGTGGCCACATGAGAATTTTTCTATTACGACAAAATTTAAATGTTAAAATTTTGTTGTAACGAGTGCAATGAAGAGGAAACATTTCTCAAGTTTTAAAAGCTTTATTCTTACTTTCATAGAATTCAAAAAAGATACACAGATGAAATCTGAAAACACATGAATTTATAATTCTAAAAATAATTTCACAGCAAGGGGAAGAATATACCTATTTTAGCAAACCGTACATATATATTCAAATATAAAGATATAAACATATGCTCCTGAAATATTCTAAAAATACAACCTGAAAAGGGAAATCTTTATCAAATTGCAGAATATATAGTATACTTTTAAGAAAAGTGGTAGTAAAAATATGTGTAAATAAACCATATGTAAACACAACTGTTTAAAAAAGTTTTATAAGTATTGCATAAACCTCTATACATTTCCCATTTATGAAATCATATTTGCCCAAAAAGTTCAAATCACATAAGACTGACTATACAGAGAGGTGGGAAAAAGTAGGTGTACAGTTGTATGTGAAACAACATTTGTCCTTGGATTATTATTAATTAATTATTTATTTGAGCAACTGTAAACCTACTTTTGCCTCCCCCCAGCATAATTAATCTATAATGTACATCCACTGTGCTACTGTCCCATTCTATAGGTGGGGAAATTAAGGCATAGGAGTCACTAAATATTTTTAAGCCCTGGCTGAACATTATAACATTGCCTGAAACCACAGATCCTAAATGAAATACCAATATTTTTAAAAATGACTTAAACAAAGTGCTATTAGAATACATACATACACATACAATTTAAAACTATTGCTCCAACTCCTTAATGCCATAGAGGAAATACATTAACTAAGTAAAGAATTTCAGGATCCTTTAACCAACTGATGCCACAGGAAATCATTAAGGTATTCTTACATGAGAGGTTTTGACTCCATTGAACTACTTCTAATAGAGGTATTCTCTAGTTTCCCAGCAATGCTCCTATTTCAAAGTACAGCAGCTCAGGGACATGTGGCTTTGCTTACATTATTAAGCAAAATGTTTTTCCAAATATTACATTAAGCAGTTACAGTAAATGGATTGTCAATATTACCCCGAGCCCCGGAAAATTTGGCTACAGTGGGTTTTTATTGTGATTCTGTAAACTAACTCCACAGCAGTAAAGATTCAAGTGGAGAATTTGGCTGGGCAGGGACAGAAACATTTAGTGACTTGTACCTGACCGACAAGTGCCCGGCCTTTCTACCACATCATGGAAAATGCAGGAGGGACTGAGATCACGGGCAGTTCCGTGTAAGTCTGGATGGTGCTGACCTTGGTCAAGTGGAAGCCAGCCCTTGACCCGGAAGACAACACTTCACTCACTTCCCTGAGTCAGATACTATCTTAAGTGCCATTATCCATGGACTGTGCAGCTCCTGGAACAGTTGTGCAAAAGGGAGAATAGAAACACTGTGTCTGAATGTCCTTCGTGGGCTGTTCCACGCTCCAGCGTTTGAAGTTTGCTTTGGAGTCACACAGAAGCCACAAGCACCTTTCTTCCTGGAGAATACAACTCTTGGCTCCGGTATTGGTTAAAAAAAAATCTGGGAAAGAAAGTATATTCCAGTTATGTATCGAAGAAGTGTGATTAAATGAGGGATTATCAGCAAAAAAAAAAAAAAAAAAGCTAGAACTAAAACTGCCCTGGGCTCTTGCCAAAGGTAGAGTTTGTCATGATAAACTCATATGGCTTTGCCCAAGACGGGGTGTTTCAAAATTCAGCTAGAATTCCTTCATTATTCTACTTGTTTCAGTGAGATGCTCAGCACTTAACGAATTGCCTCGTGGGACCAGACACTGGGGGAGGAACTCATTTAGGCCTCATTCAGAAATGTCATCTGTAACTGCATGTTTCCTTAAATAACCACTTATCAGCAAATGCCCCTCAGCTCGCAGTTAGCAAATAGCAACTAATTCTAGGCAAATTTTAGGAGATTCTGTTGAAAAACATAGAATGATTGAGATTGAGTTTGAACACTGACATGGAATTCAATGAAGCCGTATGTTGGAAATGTCCTATTTCCATAGAAGATGATATTAGAGACTTTTCAGGATAACTTTTTACCCCTTCAAGAGTCAGGGCAGGGAAAGTATTTCGGTCTGTTTAATACAGGCTGGTAGATACACACACTTATAGACCAGGGACCCATAAAGCAGGGCCCTGGGTCCAAACAAGGCTACCACCTGTTTTTATAAACAAAATGTTATTGGAATACAGCCTTGTAAGCCAGAATAATGGCCCTCAAAGAACGTCTGGGCCCTAATTTCTGGAACCTGTGACTATGTCTCTTTACGTGGCAAAGGGAACTTTGCGTTTGTGTTAAGGTTGTGGGCCTTGAGGTGGGGAGATGGCCCCAAATAACGTCCTGTTGGAGATGCACGACAGGGGCTGGGGGCGGAGAGGCGTGGAGCCTCGAGAGGAGTTCCGCCCTGGCCACTGACAGGGACAGAGATGGAGCGAGAGGCATGAACCCAGAAACGCAGGCGACTCTAGGGGACGGCTCTCAGCTCACGGCACGGAAATGCGGGGCCTAAGTCCTACAACCACAGGCAACTAAATTCTGCTGCCAACCCAAATTAGCAAGAGGGGAGAGAGTCCCTGAGAGCTTCCGGAAAGAAATGCAGCCCCGCCGACACCTTGACTTTTAGCCCGGTGACAGCTGTGTCGGACCTCTGACCTACATAACTGTAACCTGATACATTTGTGTCATCTAACACACGTTTTAACGATTTGTCACAGTGGCAACAGAAAACTCATACGACAGTCCCACCTACTTATTGACAAATTGCCTGAGGCTGCTTCAGCTACAAGGCAGAGTTAAATGGCTGTGAGACAGATTGTATGGACTGAAAACCATAAAATATTCACCAATTGGCTCTTTACAGGAAGTGTGTCCACCTGTGACATTTACAAGCAAAAACTGTGACAGCAGCTTGCATTTACTGAGCACTTGTAGTTGATGCTCTGGGTTGAGTATTCAGTATTTGTATCAACTTTCTGGATAGATTCTACTTGCTTCCCCATTGTACAAGGAGGCAGAAGGGTTGAGTAACTACTCGAGGTCACCGGGAGAACCAGTGGCAAGCAGGGACTCGAGCCCAGCTCCGGCTGACCTCTGGGCTGGCCCACCCTTTGCCGTGCCCAGCATCCGGGTGCTCACCTGAGGCCTCTCATCGCTGGCAGAAAGCAATGGGGAGCTCCCGGTTGGGCACCAGGATGCCCAAGTGCAGCATCTCCACTGGCTCATGGTCCGTGGCCACGATGTCATATTTGCGGACGATCTGGAACACACGGGCACACAAAAAAAGCAGAATTAGCTCCCTTCTCTGGCCCTATAGAAAAGCACCAAATGCAAGTGCAGAAGTTCAGCTGGGGTCTTACCCAGCAAACGGCCAAGTGTAGCTGGAGCTCAGCTAACCGGCGGCCAATGCACATCCTCTTCCCAATGCCAAACGGAAGGTGTGAGAAAGGATTGATCTTCTTTTTCTCTTGAAGCCATCGTTCGGGTCGGAATTGATTTGAATCTTCAAAATTTTCCTCATTGGACCCCAGCACCTGGGTGTTCAGCATCAACACTGTCTAAAAACACACAGACGCACGTGGCATTTAGAGCAAGCAGAAGATGTTTAAAGAGCGAAACTTACAAAAGTGGTCACCCGATGAATGTCAAAGTCACCCACAAATGTATATTGATGACAAGTGCCAAAAGGCGTGGAGGGCTGGAAATGTGTCAGGTCCTAGATAGGTAAAGAACTTTAAATTTTTGAATCGCATTCCCACAGAAACCCCAAGTGGTAGATTTTATCATGATCCCCATTGGACAGACAGGCGAGGCCACTGAAGTTACTCAAGTCCACACCCGAATCCAGGTCTGTCTCTGTGGCCCATTCCTAATACTGCATGATGCAACATGTCGGCGATGCGTTAGAATCTAGGTATTGGCAAAATGAATGTTTTTCCTGTAAACGTGTTACGGGGAATCAGGTGCCTATTTGGAACACGTGTCTTTCAGAGCTCTGCAAGGTAAGAAATGTACGAATTCTACTCACTCCTTTGGGTAAAGTGTATTCGCCCAGAACTGTGGCCTTGTCCAGGGTCCTGGTGGTGAACGGCACACTCGGGGTGAGCCTGCAAGATCAGAACCGAAGATGGAAAGGCAGGCCCGGACCAGGTTCTAGCCCAAGTGTCGATGGGAACATGGATTCTGGTCAAGTACACATAAGTTCATAACTCAAAAGGGGAACCTTTTCGCAGTTCTTCATAAGGAAGTTGCATCTCTTGCTTCCCAATATTTCCATGTCTTGTTTTTTTATTCCTTATTTTCTTGGGTTGGCAAAACCTGCCAGTACGAGCCTGCTTAGGAGCTGTTCATAGTGGATTTCCTGTGCCATTCTGGACTTCAAATGTATGTGTTTTTCACGCTTTGCCATGAATCTTTTTTTTTTATATTTATTTTTGTTTTTTATTTTTAGAGAGAGGAGAAGGGAAGGAGAAAGAGAGGGAGAGAAACACAGATATGAGAGAGAAACATCGACCAGTCGCCTCTCACATATCCCCCAATAAGGGGCCGAACGGGAAACCTAGGTGCGTGCCTGACTGGGAACTGAACTGGCGACCTTGCAGTTTGCGGGTCAGCGCCCAACCAACTGAGCTACACTAACCAGGGCATCCCCCTGAATCTTGATATTTGTTCTAGTTTTCTCTTAGCTGCCTTCCATGAGGTTAAAGGTATTTCCTTTTCATACTAAATGGTGTGAGTTCTGTTTTCCAGAAAGGGTGTAAAAAGAATTTCAAAGAACATGTGATACCGGAGGCTCAAAAATAAAGATGTCTTTACGTCTTATCCCATAATAATATGGTCCCCTGGCTGGGCTTTCCTGTCAGATCCTTCAGTCCTGCCCAGAATCCTAATTAGTGCTTACAGCATTCATTAAAGTATCATTACCGATTTAAAGGGGACGGCACTAACTTCCCAAGATGTAAGAATTTGCCCAAATGATTTAGGAAATGAGTTTTGACAGAAATGGAATATGGTCCTAAGGTTCTTTTTCTTTTTCCAGTTTGATCAATGTTAAGGATCAGGGACAGCAGCTGTCTTTGGGGAGGGACCCCTTATGGTGTATTAAAGGGGACAGCTTTCTAATACATTCATACTGGCTCAGGCATGTGTTCTTACCTCATGGATTCTTTCAGACAGGCCTTTAAATATGGCATCTTCCTCAGATCCTCTGCCTGTGGCATCCGATTCGTAGGCAACACACTCTGAATCTCCTTAAGAAGCTTTTGTTGCACATGGGGGTTGCGGGATAAATTGTAGAGCATCCACATTAAGCTGTTTGCGGTCTGAAAAACCAAGGGACACGAACTTGAGTTTCTGCGAAGAAACTGCCTAAAAGCCAGTCTGTGCTGAAGCCAAGGTGAGGCCTACCACCTTGCTCGGCAGGAAAAAAAACAAAACCCAAATTACTGATGCTTTTCCCAAGTCCCTATTTGCCTTGAGTGATTACAATGGATGCACAGTCAAATGTTCTTTATAAAACGTATCAGTGATGGGTAGTTTATTTATTGAGGGAATCAAAATAGAATCCTGTGAATAATTTGCCACATTGGACTTAAAATATAGTTTGGCACAAAAATGGAACACAGAGGGGTGTGTGTAAAGCTGGCGGAGTGAAAGCAGGGTGGTGGACAGGAACTGACGTCACTGTCGGGTTGTGATGACGTGTTTTGCTACGCAGGACGGTACTGCTGAGGGAAACTGGGGGAACAACACAAAGGGCCCCTCTATATTTATTTTTATAGTGCCGCATGTACATCTATAATTATATATATATATATATATATATATATATAAAGAGTGTAATTCAAGAATTATGTAACACAAAAATTGAGTGGGGAGAGAGGAATGGAGATCCTAGGCCTATCGTGATAAGAGATTTAAACATTATTTTGCAGTGCAAACACACAAGAAACTGCATTTCTGGAATTTAAAAAAAGAGGTTTTTTGTTGTTTTTTTTTTTCCTCCCTGCCACACCCTAAAAAGTTACCACAAAACTATGAAGGCATTATCTAGACTCGGGGTTTCAGCCACATGCAAAGAGCCCTGGCAGGAGGCTGCCAACACCAAAATAAGAGATTCTAGCATCAAGTGGAGAATTTCAAGGTGCCAGCCCAGTTTCTGACAAAGGCTCGTGGCCTTTTAAGTGGCATGCTCTATGTCATTTCCAAAAACAACGAGAAGAGAAACTATTGGCGGAAGCAGCCAAGTGTAGCTTTTAGCTTCATGATATTCACCACTGGTAGTCACAAGTATTTGTTTTTTAGGCCCCTCCCTTTTTTTAAGCTAATTTAAACCAAACAGTCTCCTAAAAGTGGTCATGGTGTCCTTTCTCTGCAGACAGGAAGACACTTCAGCCAAATGCCATGTGCTAGTCACATAAATGAGCAAAGTGCAAGGCCAATGGCATTTATTAGTTTTGGAAGATGTCTCCAAGGCGGGCTTCTTCGTATCAGAGGACTGGCAGCCTCGGCTGCAAATAAACTGTGGACGGCATTAGTACAAGAGTCTAATTCACAGAACAGGAAGAGGGCGGAGCGGCCAACTTAGACAGACTTTCAAATTTCTCTGATTTTTCCGAAGGAGACTTTCAGAATAGCCAGGACGAAAAAAGAAACAGATCTTAGCCTGTCAGTGGGTCCGTCACCACAAGGACCAAGTAGAGTTTCCAAAAGACAGATAACTGTAGCTTTCACCAGAGCCCAGTACAGCAGGCCCGTCAGGGTCACTGCCGGGGCTGAGAGCAGGGGAAGTGGCCTGCAAAACCTCACGGGCACCAGGCGTCCTGGCTTGACCTCGTGCTGGCATGCCCTCTCCTCCGCTACATCCACTCTCCACCCGCCAGCCAGAGCCCACTTTACAAACCATAAACTCGATCAAGTTGCCCCCTTACTTAAAACACTCCAAGAGCTTACCGTCACGGTGTCATAAAAGCCAAATGGCTTCCTAAGCCTCCTGGTTAACACGGCCCATCCGCTTCTCCCGTCTCAACTCTGACCACATTTGCTAGTCCTCCAGAGAGCATTTCAATATTTTTATCATCAATGAACAGCCCCAGGCAGGTAGCATGCACCACCACCTAAAGTGTATATGCGATTTTTAAAAGTCTAGAGCGTCGGTTGTGTGCTGTGTGAGTCTACCACTTCTAAATTCCCGTAGCCATTCTCATCTGTCACAGCACTTAGGCCCCACTCTGGAGTGTCGTCACTAGGACAGGAGTCACTAGGAGAATTTCTCTCCTGCCACGTGTGAGCATGGAGGCAGTACATCATCAGGTCTCCCACGGCGCCCGGTGTGGGACTTTTCATCTTTGCTAAGCTGGAGCTCCGGTAATCCGCATGGAACGAGTGAGTTGCACGGCTCGTTACAATGCATCATGAAGACACGCTGCCCCGGGCTGTGTTTCTGCTGACCAGGACTCGGGCCCACCCTTACCGTCTCCACCGCGGCCAGCTGGAGCTCCGTGACTGCAGCGTACAGCTCTTTCTTTGAAAGCTGATTGCGGTGGTAGATGTCGCAGAGGAAATCCCTGCCGGGCTGTTCTGAGCGCTTCTCCAACCTCTGGTTGACACAAGATTTGACTGTTGGAGAAGAGAAAAGGGGGAGGAAGGCAGCTGAGCCTCAGGACGAGGCGAAGGATAAAAGGGAACCGAGATGAAATCCTCCCAGCACGGGACGGGTCTTTTCTGGGACATGGACATTGTTAGAGGGGATCATGCTGCCTCGTTGGGTCGTCAAGGATGGATGGATGCCCCCCAGAGCGGGGCTTCTCAAACGTCCACGTGCACCCCAGTCACCCGGGCATTTTCTGACAATGCAGATTCTGACCTGAGGGTCTGGGGTGGGCCTGGGAGTCTGCATTTCCAACAAGCTCCCAGGTCATGCTGGCACTGCTGATCCGCAGGTCACATCCCGACTAGTAAGCTAGTAAGAGCGCAGGGCTCGGAGGGGATCATGATGAGGCAGAGGGGGGATTTGGGTCCGTTCTCGGAATCAGAACTTGGACTGACATCCAGGTGTCTAGCTGCCATGGTCACTAATCCAGGCAGAGACACAGAGACAGGGGGTGGCTCCCAAATCTCGGTGCACATACACACACACGTACAGTGCCCATGCATGTTCAGAATAATAGTAAAATTTTGCAATGTCTGTAAAGTACATTCCAGGCTTACGTCTCCCTTACTTCAGTCATGATGTGAGCCACCACGAGAACAAGAATAGTGGGGATGGTGGCAGTACAAACGATGACAATAAATGGGATAGCCACTGGAGTCTGGGCTTCAGGAGCCTCTCTGCTTGGCTTCGAACCTTCGCTTTGCCGTCCCCTAGTGGGTAATGTTGAGAAGGTTACTCAACTTCTCCATGCCTCAGTTCTGTTACTTGGGGCTAAGAGAAGGATCTAACATAGGTTTTTTGGTGGGAGTTAAATAAGTGTGTATGTTTAAATATATATATATATATATATATATAATATTTTATCACAGAACAATACATAGCATCAAATATTCCCTCTGTAATGTAGCAGAAGTAGCTCTGATGCATTGAGATGTCATATGCCAGGCTTCAGATTGTCTGTACGCTAGACCCAGAAACAGCTATGTTGAGGTAGGTGTGATTATTGTGGTTTTGTTGTTAGCCCATTTTAGAGATAAGACAACTGAGGATGAAAAGGAGACAGCACATTTGGCCAGCCTGCCACACCCATGGCAGACCAGGGACTTGAACCCAGGTATCGCTGCCTCCATAGCTCTTGCTTTCAACCCCTCCTGGTTCCTGAGACAACATGATGCCTCCTCCTGCCTTTTCCTTAGAATCTGCCCCCACTGGGACTACCCCCAAACTCTCGTCTGCAAAGCCCAGAGGAATCAGGAGGAGTGAGGTGGCCGGGCCAAAAGACCACTTCTGACCTCTGGGCAGCAGCTCTGGGGACAGCGAGCCTGGGTGTGCCGCCGCGTTACCTGACTTGAAAATGGTGTCCCAGGCCTGCGTGTGGGCCTGCCAGACCTTGGTGTTGAGGCTCTTGTGCAGCTCCACCGGGGTGACCATCATCCTCCCGAACGTGCTCATCATCTGTGAGGGACACAAACTCCTCTTCATCCCTGTTTCTCCCCAAGACAGCGCCCCCTCTGGACCAGGGGGTCTCTGAGCACGGCGCCCCATGCTCCGTAAAGGGCGGGATCCAAAGGAGCCCCTGCAGGCCCCTCTGCTCTGGGCCTGGAAGCTGTGCCCACCCCGACCCCCCAGGGACATATTCAGAATCGTCCTTGGGGTGATTTTTCAGTCAGGTTTAAGTCAAAAAAATTGCTCTTATAACCTACTTCTTAAAAAAAGAAGGAAAACTATAAATTTTATTTTCACTTGAGCTTCCAAACTTCAGCCATTCCTTTGCCAGTTTCACAGCATCTACTAGATCCACATACGACCGAAATGATTCAAAAATGGAGTCTGAACATTTTCAGGCTTTTGACAACCATAATTTAAGCAACTGACCTTGAACTGAACTTCCTACTTTAGCTTTGCCCAAATAATGATTTAATGTACTGCTTTATTGTGTGTGCATGTGTGCACCCCCATGCACAGAAACACACAGCACACATTAAAACGAACACTTAACCACGGTAATAAAATATGTGCACACGCCGCTCTTGGGGAAACTGCAGTGCATGGGTACGCAGTCAGGACCATTGCTCTCTCCCCTAGGGGATGCTTACTGTTTTGATGGCTTTGATGAATTCCAAAGCTTCATCCCCTGTGTCCTTCTGAAGGAGCCCAAATCTCTTCTCATAGAGCACAAGGCAGATACCTGTTAATTGAAATAATCAACACTGTTAGCACAATCTGGACTCCGTGATTAGCTGGCTACTAAAGGCTCGATCCCATCTCTCATAGACGTGAAGTCTTTTCAAAGAACAGAGGAGTGAAGAGTCTGAGAGTCTGATCACTCTTTCTAGAAATTATCTCCAGGTCCAAGGACCCATCCCCTGCAGAGCCCCCTGGTCAGAAATGCCACCGGGCAAATGTACCCCTTTCTATATAGGAATGACTCTCTCCTGGGCTGTCTTGCTTTAGTCAGAGTTTATCACTGCGGCAGACATTGTGACTGGCCTACCCAATACTCATTCTGCCTCGTTTCTCCCCTAAGAGAACCCTGATTTTATTTAGGGTGTCAGTGCATCAGGCAGTTAATAGGATTGATCTAAGACTCCGCCGACAAGCCTGTTCCCTGACCTCCCAGGCCTTCCCGGAGCCTCCAGATCAGCCACATGACCCAAGTCTGTCTGGCTAGTGAGACCAAAAGGATGTATTATTTTCGCTTACTAGATAAAGTGGGACCTGTACCCTCTTCTTGTTTTTGCCCAAAACGCAGCGGTGAGGCCAGGAGCGGCAGCAGCCGTTTTGCAACAAGCCAGCAAGCTAAGGCTGGACGCGCAGAACCGAGCGAGCGTGAACTTGGCTCCCCAGTGACGTCACTGAGCGCCAGCGGGCGGCTTTCCGCTAGACTTCCTGTAATGCTAGACGATAATTTTTAAACTGCCCTAGTCAGAGTTTCTTTGACTTACAAAGAAATGCATTTGATACTCCTTAATTTGGGTATTTACAGTGGACAACTTCCAAAACATACGCTTCCCTTCTCCTCTATAATCATTCCTTCTCTGCACCCCCCTTTACCCCTTAACACCTCCGTGCACCTCTCCTCTGCGTGGAGCTTTCTCATGGGCCAAGGTGACTGGCCCGTAACCTTAGAGTGAGGCTGATCTGATGGAGGAGAGACGTCAGGACAAAGGCTACTGTCTTGGGGGGGCCATGTCCAGCCCCTCACATCAGCAGCTGAGTGACCCTTGCAGCCTTCAAACCATGCCACCCTCCTGCCAAAAGCACTTACTGTCCCTCCCAGGTACTTCCAGGTTCAAAGTCCAACTCCCATCCTGGTTTATATGGATTTACGTGGCGCCTGCTGCCTTCCTCCCATGCTCTGCCCTCACCCTCCCTTGCAGGATACGCACCAGTCATTCCAGATGCCTCCCTGTTCCTTCACGGTCATCTCTGCCTGGACCACGCCTCCTCCCCTCACTTGCACCTGGTGAACTCTTACCCACCCACCAGGCCCTAGCTGAGATGGCACCGCCTCCGTGAAGCACCTGCAGGCCAAGCTCAGCTGGGGCATCCCTCTCGGATGCACCCACAGCCTTGAACCAGCTTCGTCTATTGCACTGGCCTTGCTCCCTTGCCTGCAGCCCCGATGAGCAGTGATGTGCTTCTTCTTCCCAGGGTGATCCTTGAAGAAAGTGATCGTGCCCCCGTCTGTTTCACAGTCTCCGTGGCTCTCCATCTGACTCAAACTAAAAGTTCTTGCGGGACCTGCAGGCCCCGCCCTGATCTTCCCCAGCTCGCCTTCCCCCACCATCCACTCACACTGGCACCCCTGGAGTTTCTCAGAGGTGTGCCCATGCTTCTACCCAAGGGCATTTGCACTTCCTGCCTCTGCTCTCTGGAACAGCCTTCCCACAGGCACCCTTGTGGCTTGCACCTTGCCTTTCTTTAGGTCTCACCTCCGATGTCTCTGTACCAAAGCAGAGTTGCCTCGTCTAGGCACCTGTGTTCTTTCTTGAACCCCTTACCCCTTGGCAGAGTATATATTAAAATGCGGTCCTGGCCGGGTGGCTCAGTTGGTTGGAGCATTGCCCCACACACCAAAAAGTTGTGGGTTTGATCCCTGGTCAGGGCACATACCTGGCTTTCGGGTTCAATCCCTGGTCAGGGTGAGTACGGGAGACACCAATCGATGTTTCTCTCTCACATCAATGTTTCTCTCTCTCTCTCTGCCCCTTCCTCTCTCTCTAAAATCAGTGTATTCATTTGTCAATAGTCACCCCTACTAGAACCCAAGCTTCATGTGAGCAGGGATGTTGCCTGTTTTGCTCACTGCTCTGTCCCTAGCATGGTGCTCAGCACATAGCAGGTGTTCAGTACATGTTTGTTGAATGACTATACAAACTACCCAGAGTGCAAAGCATAACTTCAGTGCCTGAGAGAGCGTCAGAACGGCTGTGATGGCCTTTCCTAGTCGGGACAATATATGATTACAGGAGAGTTGTCAAGTTGTCCACAGAACCACGTTTTTAGCCTCAAAATTCACCTGTGAAATCAAATGAACCAGACTGTAAAGACAACTTACTTTCAAACGACCATTTGTTCAGTTCGCCGTATAAGTCTTCGATGTGGCCTCTCTCGTTGCACAGCTCATCCATTCTATCCGTGAAATCGGCCAAGACCTTCAAAGGAAGAAGCCACGAAAACACTGTTTAGTCTTTGCGGGAAAACAAAAATGTAGAGCTCGGTGAGCTAACTCCAGGTTTTGCTGCCTGGGATCTAGTCACCCACCATAAGGTTATTCCTTTGGAAGCAGCACTGATTGTGTACATTCCCTGGGAGTTCACCTGCAACCCTAACTACCTTGTCCTGGGTGATTTCCTCAGCGCTTCCGGCAGCCGCCCTGAAGCTTAAGTTTCAGCCTGTGCTCTAAATTTAAAGAAAGGAAAACATTTCTTCTCATCGGGATGGGGAACAGACCACAAAGGAGCACTCAGTCAAGTGTCCCCACAGGCATGGCATCTCAGGGACTTTGGGGCTGTAACTACCCTGAGGTTTGCCGCTTCCACATCTGGGCAAGGAAACATCTCTTTACCGTTTGGTATTGTGTTAAGCATGTTGGACTCGGAGCCAGGAAATCGGCAAATGCTGGACGCGGCTCCCCCAGGAAATAGCTCTGTGACCTTGGACACGTTATGTAAGGCCATTAGATGACAGTCTCCAAAATCAGGGTTTCAGATGACACATGCCTCTCCTTTAAGGAGGCTTCTCTAGTGCCAAGCGCTGGACAAAGTGTATTTTCTTAGCTGATCCTTACGACAACCTTGTGAGGGAGCAAGTACGGTCGTTTCTTCCATTTCCTAGGTAACAGATGAGAAAGCTGAGGCGCAGAGAGAGGCACGGGCTCTGGCCCTTGACACAGAGCTGAGAAGTGGCCACACTGGGCCTGGAACAAGGCCGGTGTGACCACAGAGCCTGCCCCTGGGGCCAGTGAGGCTTGGTTTGCCCATGCAGTGCATTCAAATTAGCACTTTGAATTAGTTACCATCAAAAATTCAGAGAGTTCACATGGATATATAGATCTCCCTCTACTTGTCAATAATAATAATAATAATAATAATAATAATAATGAAGAAGGAGGAGGAAGAGGAGGAGAGAATTATAGAATCTGTGGATAGCGTGCCTGCATTCTCGTGGGGCAGGCATTTGCTGGGATTGGGGCAGCTGTCACCTCTGCAAAGGGCATGTGCTCTCATTGCCTGAAGCCCCTACCAGGCCTGCTGTCTATGTTTATATTAATTACCGGGGCCCTGAAAGCTTCTGAGTTTGCAATCTTTTACCTACACAATCTTACATGGGTCCCAGTTCAGTTCAAAATAAACCCCCAGAGTGAATAGGAGTAAAAAGAGATGACTAGATGCTTAAATCCCTTGCCCTGCGGTCCCCTGTTACCTAAGCACAGCACAAAAACATTGTCAAGACCTGCCTCCTGTCCAGCATCATTTCAGAAAATCCCCGTTCTGACTGTACTTTCTCTAAACACATCGTGACATAGTGTCTCCATATTGCCAGCAGGCTATTCTCTCTGCCTGGATGCCTTTCTCCACCTTCCGTGGCTTGTGGACTCCTCCTCCTGCAAAACCCAGCTCGAATGTCACGGCCAAAGAACTTCATAAGCATTATCTCATCCAACATCACAGCAGACCTGTGGCATGAGGGTTGTTACCCCCATTTTGTAGACTGGGAAACTGAGGCTTAGGGAAATTAAATGGTATAGTCAGGTTCCATAGGACGGAAGGCTGATGTTCAAATCCAAGACTGTGGAATACCAACGTCTGTGCTTGTAACTGCTCCCTCAATGTGATATTTTTAAAAGACGGTGAAGGAGAGAGGAATAAGGGCTTTGGGGCATGGGGGATGGTGTGGAGGGAAGTGAGGAGAAAGGGAAGACCTGGAATCATCCAAAGTGCCTGCTCTACCCTCTGCACTCTGTAGCTGTGCCTTGGCAGTCCCTAAGCATCCCTCCCTCCCCAAGAGAACGGGGAAAGCTGGCCCCGGCCTGCAAACCTCATTGATTTTGTTGTCCAGCTTCATAATTTCCACTGGTTTCATGAGTTTCTTTTGAAAGGCATTCCGGACCCTCTGCCAGTCTTTTCCTTCCCTGGGAGAGAAGTAAAAATCTATTTAGAGGCAACTGAAAATACGCAGAGATCCTCTCCAGCTCTCCAGCTTGCATGAACTCTGTCATCAACGGGCATGGAGAAGAGGGCCAAGATATCTCCAGAAATGATAAGCACTGGAACACTGGGGAGCTAGTTTGAAGATAGGCTGAGAAAGCACCTTCCTGCCCAGCCAAAGAAAGGCAATGTCCAGATAATTGGGGTTCAGGGCTGTTGAGGTGACCTTGCTGGGGCTGAGCTGGGAGACCAGATGCCTCCATTCCTAACCATGAGAGCAGGCACCTGAAGACCTCCACCACTAGAAGCCCAGATATGTTAGAGGAAAAATCTTGTCTTCTTTCAACCCATTGGAAGTCACGTTTACAAAACACCTCAAATTTAGAATTTTGCCATTGCCTCCAAATAATAACATACAGGCAGAGATTTGCAGGTGTTGGGAAAAGCCCACTCCTGTCAGGCACCCTCTTGCACTTGCCCCACAGCTGACCACACAGCGTGTGATGCACCACACATTACTATATTTTTTAATTCCAGGAATTATATCCTAAATATAGAACTATTAGACATTAGAATGGGGGTGGGTGGGTAAAAAAGTGCTAATTGAAAAGCACAGGAATCCCATCACATTACAGCATTTCTCTACCTGAAATGCAACTTGGACACCCCTCTTCATCCTAGCTTTCAAGTTCGCCTAGGTCGTAACCTTCCACTCCCTTCCAGAAAGAAAGGTCACTGTCAAAAGCAAAGGAAGGTAATTTCTGGCCCTGAGCTTCTGAGAGGGGGTTACAGAGAATATTAAGGGATACTTTTGTTTGCATGTAACACGTTCGCCTGGCACCCTGACCTCAGGACCTCATCCCATCACAATCAGTATACAGCTTTTTGGCATTTCTTTGATGGAAAGGTATGACCCTACCCAGGTGCCAGAGAGAAGGCAGGTGTTAAGTGGATTCACAGGGCAGCTGTCCCTCAACCCACTCAGGAGTCGGCAAGAGTACGCGGTTGCATCAGATAGGGGCTTTCGTGTCCGCGTCCTAAGAAGGGTCCACCCCAGGGAATCTCTTCCCAGTTTCCAAGCGCCCGAGGCGCAGGCGCGGGACCCCATGCTGCCGCCGGGACTCACAGGATGAGGAGTCCGTAGCCCTCCTGGCGATAGTCGCGATAGGCCTTCCAGGGTTTGATCTCCAGCCGCTTGGGGTACGCGCTCTCCGTGCGGTACAGCGCTTCCAGCAGGCAAGGCGAGCCCAGGTGCACTGAGTCGAAGGAACCCAACTTCATCCGGAAAATCTTGCCGTACTTCTTGTGGTACCCCGCCTGCAGCGGGCCGCCCACAGCGCAAAGTCAGCGCGCATCCCCTGCAGTCCCCAGCGCGCTTCTCCCTCCTCCCGCCTCCTTCCACCCCGAGACCGCCGCAGCGGAGATAACACGAGCGCACGGTGCGCCCGGGACGCGCGCCTGAGGGAGGGCTTGGAGCGCAGGACAGGGAAGGGAGAGGGAATTGGGGTGCGATGAGGCATTTACCAGCGTGTCGTGCTGCTTCTTCAGCCCCCCCTTCCAGAGGATCTCCAGCAGGCTGCCCAGCAGTGGCCAGTTGGTGGGGCCCGGCAGGGCTGCCGCGTTCTGCGCCTCGCCACGTTCCATCAGCGGGCAGAGGGGCACCTCACGCGGCGGAGGGGGCGGCCGCCCCGTCGATGTCACGGGTCTGGGGGGCTGCCTGATGCTGCGCAGCTGCTGCAAGAAGGCAACCAGGGAGCGGCTCTTGCTGATGGGAGAGCTCATAGCTGCGTGGGAGATCCGGCGCATAGAAACGCGCGGGGACCGAGAAGGGCGAGGTTGCTAAAGTGGCACCGGCTGGGTTTGGGGGAGTGACGATTTTGGGAAAGAGACGCAAAGAAGCCCCGCAGGTGTGATGAAGAGGGCGGAAGCCGGACAGAAATGACCCCCGCGAGGATGCTCTAGCTGCGCTGCGCGGCAGCCTCAGGGCGCGGGCGCCCGCCGAGCTCTGGCCGCAGGGGCTGGAGAAGGGCAGCCGGGGGTCGGGTGCCTCTGGGAAGACGAAGAGGACGGATGTGGATCTGCAAGTCTGACTACAGCTACAGCCTGGAAGTGGAGATGTCAAGGAGGGTAGGAGAGATGCCGCGAGCGCTGCGATTTCCTCCTGGCCCTCTCCATGATCCATGCCCGGGGACCAAGTATTTATGGAGACAGGGCAGGCCCTGGGTGGCCAATGAGCACGCTGAGTGGGGCGGAGTGGGTCCTGGCTTGCCCGGCGGGGAAGGACGCGGGACCCGGGGTGGGGCGGGGGCGAGGGGATGGAAATAGGATGGAGTCAGCGAGGTGAGCGAGGGCACCCGGGCCTCGGGTGACCGGTGCGCTGCTCTCCGGGAGGGAGCGCGGGCGGACTCCACCCCGGAGATAACTCCCGGGGAGGGGCGCTGTGCCGCGGGTTCACCGGGTGTGCGCCGAGCATGCCTCCCGGCCCTCCCGCGGCGGGCAGAGCCGGCAGTGGCAGCCGCGGCGGCAGCCCCGCGCTTGCACAATCACGCTGCTGGGCGGGCGAGGTCTCTGAGTGCGGGCCCGGGAAGTCTGCCGGCGCCCGCCGGGGCCAGAAAGCCCGCGCGCCTCCCGGGAGCAGGTTCATGCCAGCCAGGACGGAACTCTCTCTGGAGCGAGGCTGGCTTTCCGCGCCACCCAATGTTGGGAGGGGCTGAGACTCAGCATCTTCTAAAGGGGGGATTCCACCTTTGGGTCTTGGGCACGGAGAGCAGTTCCTTCCTGGCTGTTCCATTTTGGTTGTTACGGAGATTTCCTGAACCAATACAAGGAAAGCGCCAACAACGTAGTCCCTAGCCAGCTCTCCACCTAGCTGTTAGCTCTTTCGGCAGGTAGGAACCGCGCTGCGAAAGCCTGGCGTACCCCCTTCACTCCATCCGTCTCCTTTATTCTGTATACCTTGTGCAAAGGATAAGCACCTGCACCCTCACCCCACCCCCACCCACCCCTGCAAAGTCCGTCCCGGGCAGGCGCGCGAGCACACACACTTTTTCTAGAGTCATCGTGGTTGGCAAGAGTAGACTTTCTTTCCTAACTCAGGAAGGGAACTGGAGATTTTTGTGGATAATGTGAAAGTGGGCCCTACACTTTCATTCTGGTCCGACGCAAGCGCTAGGCCGGCCCGGGAGGAGCCTGGACGCACGCTGTCTGCTCTCGCTGCTGCTGTTCACGCTCCCGGCGCCTCTTCTGCCCCTAGTGTTGGCGGAGCCTCCCCTGGCAAGTTCATTGTCGGCCTTCGGTTAGTTACCTGAAAATCTTTTGCGGTCCAACTTGAGCTTGCACTCTGCCTTTCAGATTTGTCCTGAGAGGTTAATGACTGTTAATAAGAAGTAAGAGCTCTATGTTATGTAGTGATTCAGTTTACATAAAATGTACTCTGTCTACTTCATGTAGATACCTGTTTACATATACACACTATTTAGTACATGCTATAGGGCGTATACTGGAGATTATATACTACAGGGGTAGGCAAAAGTAGATTCACAGGTGTGAGTACATGAAACAGAGTTTATTCTTGTATCATTTATTAATTGTTCTATTGTCTTCCATACGAACCACTGTAAACCTGCTTTTGCCCACGCCCTGTATATGTACTGATGCATTATATCTTGTATACCACGGTGCACATTTACAAATGAGAGCTTTCTAGGGCTTGTGATAAATCAGCTATTGAGCTAGAGATTTTACCTAAATTTTCCCATTTAGTTCAGCCCAGTGACAAAAAATATAAATGAATAAATCAAAGTGAAGCAACTAATTTGCCCAATATCACAGACCTTACTATTGTCTCATGAAGGAGTCAGACTTAGATTTTCTAATTCTAACCTTAATATTCTCATCCATATACATCATGCTAGATTACGTCACCTTTTCTTAGACCACAAGTATCTCAGAATACTGGAAATATTCCTTAAATGGGAATCTTTCCAAAGGGGGGGGGTATGTGTAGGCCTCTGTGATGAAAATGTTATCTTGTGTGCTAATGGTGGTTAAAATAAAATAAAATAAAAAGAATAGTCCCAAACAGAAGGTCCATTTAGCTAACCACCACGGGCTTGCTTCTGGCACATAGCAAATGCTCAATAAATTATAACTCCTATTGTTATGCCAGAGATGAGTTACCACCCTCCCTCTACCCGTTGCTCTTTCTTTTCTTTTTCTCTCTGCAGGTGTGCTCAGGAAGAAAGAAAAATACCTCCAGACTTGCTGGGTTTTCATATGGGCTGAGCGCTCGGTTGCTTTGCAAACACCAAGCAGACACTTGGAAGGGCAGGCAAATGCTTGTCTCCTAGTGGTCAGCAAGAAAATTCCTACTTCAGGGAAATTGGCTTCTCAGGTCCAGCAGAGAAGGTCCCCCCTACTTTTTCACACTGGATTGCAGAGGCAAGCAGACTGGTTCTTTGAGACTCCCTTGACAGAGCACACGCTCACCCTTGAAGAGGTGCAGCTAAATTCAAAACCCCAAGCCCAGGCCCAGGGCTCACTCTTCCTGGCTTGGCCAGTTCTCTCGCTCATTACTTAGTCTCTGTGAGTCATCCCGACAGGGCTCCTGCTGGGAAGGACTAATGAGGGATCCTGAAGTGCCCACTGAGACAGGGCCGGGCCTTCTGCTTGGTTCTGGGAAACCTTGCCGAGTCCTGAATGGATGATTATGCTCCAGCAGTCACGCCAAGTGACCACAGATGACAAAGTGTGTGTACATTTACGTGTGTGACGAGGGAGGGGTGGAGGAGTCCTCGGAAGGGTAATGGTTGCAAAACACAAAACTCTTTAAAAAATCTCCAGTAGTAATGTGGTTTTGTGTGTCAAAGCTTTGGCTAAACTGGGGTGGGAGTCCTAGACCTGCTCTCTGACTGTGGAAGCTTAAGAGACTCACTTTCCACATCTGTGGAATGGGCAGGGTTGCAGCCAACCTCACAGTGATTCATGGAGACAGGAGTTACAAGAGTAGCCTATGTCATGGGGCTGCTGTGGGAATAACACACACCCAGTGAAGTGCTCAATAAATGCCACTTCACAGCATCACTCTGTCGCATGCCTTGGTTTTTGCAGACTCTACCCCAGACTGGCCACTTAGATGCCCCAATGATTATATCTGGTGTTCAACTTCATGCTGCAATTTTGACTCAGGAAACCATAATTAGATGAAGCCAAAGGAAGATTAGCCGAGAAATGCTGGCAAGATTACTGCCGCTCAGCCACCAGCAGACCCCGCTTCCTCATATCGCAGTGGTGAGGGCCGCAGCACCCACCCAGCAGGGTTTTTCTGAGATGACAAAGCACTGAAAGTCCCTGGCATATAATGAATGAAGGCTCTAAAATGTTCTCATTCATGTTATTAAGAATGACAGGAAATCGGGCTATCACAAAATTAAGGTCATCCTTTCTATTGCACGAGTATTAGGTTCTCTTGACTAATTTTAGGCAAAAACCTCTTTGAAATTCTGGACATGGTCTCTTGTTTTTGTCTCTCCCAGAGCACGTGGCATGGTGCTGTTTACCTTGGCCAGCACCCAATAAAGCAAATCCTAACCAATGGATTATTGATTATTTCCTCATTCCCAAGTGAAAGGAGAAAGATCGGTCTCAATTCATTCTCCGTTTTCTGAGGAAGAAGTTGCCAGAGATCCTGGAGCGTTTTATTTGTGCGTCATATCGGAAGCCATTCTACCCCACAAAAATGACAGTTTTGGTTTCAATAGTTTGAGTTGAAGCCATGGCTTCACCACTCACAAGCTGTGTGGCTGTGGGCAAGTCATTTAACCTCTCTGAGGCTAGTTTCCCTGTTCCTAAGATTGGGGGTTACTTTACCGATGTCAGAAAGGTTAAGATAAATACTTCAAATATCAGGTGAAACGCAATTAACCATGGTCTTCGCAAACATCTGTTTGGCTCCTGTACTTGCTTGAGGATTTCTGAGTAGAACTCAGTCATATTGGTATTAAAAAGTTAAAGCTGTATTCTGGAAAAATGTATCTTACATCCTCCAAAATGCAGTGACATGCGGGGAACTTTTGAAAAGGTTCATCATTAAGAGGGGCCCCCCTCAAAGGAGAGGGAAACTGCAGCGTGCACACTCAAGTTCATGAATCATTCTACCATCACTACGAACTTCAGTTTATTGAGGAGCTACTACGTGTGTGCCAGGCATTTCACTCCCCCACCCCCCACGGTAATACTATGAGGTCAGTGGTTTTCATTTTATAGGGAGAAACCCGTTTTTGTACAGATTTTTAAGTCAGATCTGAGTGAGGATCTACCCTGCTACTTATTTCCGCTCTCACCAAGTCAGTTCACCTGGGAATAATAATAATTGTTGCTCTCGTATATTATTATAATGTCATAGTTATAATAGTACTTTATAGTTAAAATCTTGGAACTTGAATTCCAGCTTGCTTTAGGACAGCAGCCACCTGAGAGCAGGGAGAGCATCTGCCTCGTTCTCTGCTCTTATACCTGTAACTATGCTTGGACCAGCTGAGGGGCTGAATAAATGTCTGTCAAGTAATATATTGCAAAATGACAGAAATTAAATGCCTTAGTTATTCTAGCTGTACTAGTTCAGTTTGATTGATTCTACGGTTCTTTGCAGGAAGAAGACATGTTTAATTGCAAACTTTATATATAAAGGAACATTTTATTTCACTTTTTCTTTCTTCAGTATGTCTGGGAAAGTGGGGATTTATAAGGGGAAGATGCGCTCTCTTTAAAGTAACAGAGTACCTCACATGAAAAAGGGAAAGAATGCATTAAATGAGTGAATATTTTAAACAACATTTGCTCCATGGCACATACTCAGTAAGCATTAGCTCTTATTATTATTAATAATAATTTTGGAAGATACAGAGTCATTAACCTGGCTAATAAAAAAAATCCTTTTCATTTGGAAAAATTCCTTTGGTACCTTATATGTTTCATAATTAATGTTTAAAATTACATAATCACATGGATACCCATTCTGTGCTTTCTTGCATGATATAACTTGGCTAATTCATCGGGGTGAAACTGGGGAAATTCCATGACAGAATTATTATTGCTAATTATATGGGACCCAAGGTGCATGGTGGTTGGCTCCCGTAAGTCGAGAGCCTGCCTTGACATATCGTGTTAAGACTGTTGACTCGGAGGAAGTATTGTTGAGCTCTGCCTGGGTTTTGCCAGAGCTGAAATATGAGCCTCTGAGCACACACTCGCTAGGGGTGGGCACCGCTGGGTTGCTGGTGGAAAGTACCTCCAGGGTCCTGGTGAGAAAACCCCAGTAGGAATGGAATCGGGTATCCAGTCGTTTCTCGGTATCCATGAAATGGGCCCAGGGAACAATTCTAAAAGAAGAAAACTCTAGAAGAGACCTGTAGTCTTTGGTAAGGGAATTTGAGGCATTCATAGAGGGTCAGGGGTATTTGCAGGGGCAGAAAAGCCTCTGCGATTGAACTCAGTGGAGAACTCCACCTGTACAAGGCCAAGGCTGCCTGTGAATGTAGGGGAATTAAATTCATCGCAAAGTATCTGAACATGAGGATGGAGGGACTGTTTTTTTATCCTCAAGATAAACAGCCCTGCCCCGTTCTGAAGACTTGTGATTAATGAGTCCAGAATGTTTTCATCGGAACAACCTTCCCAGGGGGTCAGTCCCTTCACTTTTACTTGTACAACACAATTGATTCATCTCGCGAACAGAAATAAATACATTATCCTCATGCCCCAGCTTGTGACCTGATTTCCAAACCATTCAGTCACAAAGAAAGCTCCTCATGTGTTTTTGAATGTGAGGTCCAAGTGACTCAGACACTTTGTTCTTCAACAAGATGATAACTGTGACTCAGGCAACAGGGCTACGGACATTGGCTGAAATCTCAAGTCTGGAGTCGAAAATGTAACGAGTCATTCCATAAAATAACTTTTCTCTAACATGCAAATGTGTGTGTCCCGTGGTTGCCAAAACCCTTGTTTGGATTTGAACGGAGAAAAGCAATGGTTTGGAAAGTGGGCTTGGGCCTCAGACGTCCTTGGGTCCAAATCCCAGCTCCAGAATTTGTCAGCTCCTCCGACTGTGGGTCAGGGATGTTACCTCTCTCGGTCTCGGCTTCCACGTGGTGGAAAGGAGAACATTACCAAGCTCATGGGTGGTTGTGTGAGTACTTAGCAGAGGACTGAGTTTTGCTCCTGGCTAGAACTTCCTGGGCGGGAGGACCACACACTCAGGTGGGAGAGAATGCTCTTACTTCTGTAGGTTGCAGGAAAGAAGAATTCCAACGCAGTGGTGCTGTCTTCGGCCCCTGTTTAAACTTCACACTCTGGGACGATAGAGTATGTCCTGGAGTGGATTCCAAGTGCAGGTTTGCCGGAAAGGGTTGCAGGGATGTTTGGCTGCCACCTCAGTGGCCTGGGTTCTAAGAGGTTGGCTCCAGTTTATCAGCACTACCTTGTTGGGAAGGATTATTTTTTTATTCTCTTGCTGCCCTTTTCTTTTCTTTTTTTTTTTTAAGGTAAAATCTTTGATGTTGTCGATTTTCGACTTAGTCTCTGGTTGCTTATCTTTTCTTAGCAAAATAAGTTGGCAACTCTCTGATGACACTATATTACATATTTACTGGGATGTGAAATTCAAATATTTGAGAGCTACTTGTGTTAGTATCAAGCAAATCTCCCTTTTATCCCCAACTATAATATTCTTTTATGTTCCTCTGCTACCTTAGTGTCTATGGCCCAGGAGATATAAATAGACCAATCCCCCGCCCCCCTCTGCAGATCAGGTAAAATGAACCAGGACACATGGAATGAAGGCACAGAGGACCAAGCCAAGCTTCCAAAGCGACTACACCCTACTATTTTATTTACTGATGAGCGTTCTGGTCTCTTCTGAGGAACCCTCTTGGGAAACAGAGAGAGGTGCGTGTGAACACCAGGCAGCGATCGTGGGTGCCCCTGCCGGGCTGGCCGAGCCCACCAGAATCACGGGTCGAGGGGAACCTGTGCTGAAAGACAGAAAGGTGAGTGAGCATTAAAACACTGATGTTAACGGCAGCAGAAATGCTTCAGGGGACCCTGTCACTTCCGGAAGCTCTAGAAAAGCAGGAGGGGAGTAAATATGCATTGATTATGGTGTTAAAAGATCAAGAGGGAAGTGGGGAAAAACATGAGGTAGATGTGAGAGAGCAGAGAAGTTACCTGGGGTTCCATTTTGCAGAGCAGGAAGGTCCCGGGTGGGGGGGGAAATCATTCTAACGGCAACAATGGCATTTTGGATGACGCAGACTTCTTTGTCGGTGGTGGCCCCATCTGTGGAGGGGACACCGCAGCCCGTTTTCTGGAATTGGCTTTGCTCCTTCACCCCCCCACCTCATCTGGGCCTTTGGCAGGCACAACAGGACAACGGATTTGGCCATAGATTAGTCTGGGGGGGCAAAATTGACCCAGTGATTCTTACTTCAAAGCATGGATTTGGGATTTCGGAAAGAGCCCATTCAGCAGTATAAACCTGTCTCCTGATCAGAAGTTAGGGGGAGACCATGTTCTCTCCACCCTCTTCTAAATGAAGTGGCAGAGGAAGGAGGTTTTCAGACCTAAAGCTGAGCAGAGAGCAGAGAGGAGGATCCAAGTGAGGGTCCCCATGGCCTCACCGTTCCCATTGGCGTGCCCCTCCCCAGGCCTGGGGGAGATCAAACTTTTGGATTGGGTAGCAATTTAAGAATCTTCTGGTTGTAGGCAGCAGAAACAGATCCTGCCTATCCTAATCCATCAGGGAACTTGCCCGGCATTTAGTGGAGGCTTGGCGGATGACCAAGCTTGGGATGTGGAAGGATTGCAAACCAGAGGCCACTGTTAAAGCATCATCAGCGCCTGCACTGCAGGGCACCGTCACCCAATGTCACGATGGGCAGGCAGCGTTGAAAGACCAGCGGGATATTTGAACAGCATTCTGGCTTCCGAATTCTTAAGACTCATTGCTTGGGCATTTTTGTTTCTCAAACAGCTGAGTGAACACAAGCTTTTGGTGTCTCTTTGGGACAAGATTGTTTATGAAAGTCATCCTGGTTTTCATTCAGAATGAATGGGGTGTGCAGATAGATATCGATGAGCCCACTGGTTTTGCCTCCCGTGAGCCTACTCCAAACATCAGGGGAGCTGAGTTAGAGGAAATAACTGAGTAGAGATGGGTTGGAAATGAGTAAGCATTTTTTTTCTTTAAAATGACCTCAGCCAAACGTCTTTGGAAGTTTTTGAAAATGACTGATCACTTTTGCTCAGGAGAACAAGGTTATCTGTGTGTGTGTGTGGCGGGGGCCGGGGCAGGGGGAAGAGATGGGTAATGTTTGTACTAGCAAATACTCGTTACATAACCGCTGGTTTTAGAGAACAGTTTACATGGAATTCGAGAAAGGATTGAAGGTTTAGCAGCTCATCCTTGGCAGTTAGGAAATGCAACCACACTTAAAATAAGCCAACAAAACCACCTGCAATCCTACTACCCAGAAGAAGAAAAAAAACAATAGAGTTGTTTTAAAAAGGAAAACATATTGATTATACATGTACCAAAAATAAATAAATGAAAAAAGAAAGAAATTCTTTTGTAATTCAAAAGCAAATCTTTTACTTAATCATGGATTGCTTCAGTGTTGTAAACTTGGACGTGAAGCCTTATCCTTTCAGGTATGAATTAGAGAACTGCTAAATAAAATGTACCTTAGGATTCAACTTTTTTCTTGTCCTACCTTTTAAGTAGAACTGCTCTGTAGCATTTCCAGCAGAAGATGCCCCCTTTAAGTTAAGATCTTCAGAGAAGGACTCCTACGATTTTAATCATTAACTCGAACCCATCACAACATAAGCTGAAGTGAAAGTACTTACAGATAAGCACAGGATAAGGGTAATTCATGTAACCCAGAGATAGGACATACAAAGTCCTGTAATGCCTGGGGTGTTAGGCCTGGCAGGCAGGTACAGGAAGTCCTCCACCAAAAACACCTGGGTCACGAACAGTCTGCCCTGGCTGTCCCTGAGCCCCCTCCAACCTCCCTGGTGGCACGGGCCCTTCACGCCACAATGTAGAGTTAGTTGGGGCTGGTGCTTGAATTTCCCAATGTCCCACGGTTTACTTCTCCAAGGTCACTGTCTTCCTCAAGCCCTACCCAACTGGATTCACCTACAAGATTCCATCTGGTCTGAGTCTCTCACCTGGTGCTCATATTGTGGTCTCAGCTTTTCTTCTTCCACTGTTCACCCACACAGAATTTGCTCTAGCTGTATTCTCTTCCAAAGTTAGTACTGCTACTTTTCTGGTCTTTACTTATAACTTAAATATATATATATATATATATATATATATATATATATATATATATATATATATATATATGAAAAACACGTGAATGATCTGCTTTAATTTACATGCACACCACAAAAGCTGCCCATTCTTAACTTGGGTGTTATGGAAGGATAGCACGTTGTTCTGTGTTGGGATTCGAATCTGCTAGAGGCACCCTTTATTCTGAGTCAGGTGCTGGAAGAAACGAGACTTGAGGAGTCTGAAGCTTTCTTGCAAACAAGAGGATATCTAGTATCCATATCGCTACGTCTCTCTCTATAATATTGTGTTAATTATAAAAAGGTACATATATTTAGTTACAGGTTAAGGGGATGTTGTAATTTCTTATAACAAACATATTTACAGATTAAGCAAATCAATGCGATGTCTCATAGTGATCATGTTTTATGAGATTTGTGCTCATCACATTAAAGATTAAATTTACAGAATTTTTTAAAAATTATAGTTAACGGTTTAATATCTCAGGGAGCTTTTTGTTTCTCCTCAGAAACTTGGGACAGCGATGTGGGGAAACTGTAGATTTAAATCCTTTGCTGCTGATGGGTGAGCTCCTGCGACTGGCGGAATAGGAGAATTATCTCACTTTCTCTTTATTGAGGAGGGTAATAGCATAGTCATGTCTTGAAGAAGACGTTCCTTAAGTATTGATAAAGTAACACATAATCATAAAAGGGAACTTGAGAAAGTACAAATAAGAAAAAAGTAATTGGATTTCATATCACCACCCAGTGACAGCCACTCAGAATAGTTTTGTATATTTCCTCCTATGTAGTCTACGGGTTGGTTCTTAAATTCTATTTAGAATCACACTTTGTCTGCTTTATAATTTGCTTTATTACTTATCATTACATCTTGCATATTTATATATCAGTTAACATTAGTATTCATTTCTACAGGAGTAAAAGTTTTAATCCATGTTCACTTTAAAAAATTTAGAAAATTATAAACATAGAAGTATAAGGTGACGTTTCATTCCTGACACCTAGCTATACATGTCACTGTTATATAGTAACATGCATATATATTTCATTCCCAGTTTTCCAAGTATATCCATCTAGATCTATGGGATGGGGCAAAGGTAGGCTTACAGTTGTGAATAAGCAAAACACGGAGTTTATTCTTGTATTATTACTATTATTATATTATTTTCCATACGAACAACTGTAAACCTTCTTTTGCTCAACCCTGAATAGTGATTTTATTTTAAAGATTTTATTTATTTATTTTCAAAGAGAGGGGAAGGGAGGGAGAAAGAGAGGGAGAGAAACATCAATGTGTGGTTGCCTCTCACATGGCCCCCACTGGGGACCTGGCCTGCAACCCAGGCAGGTGCCCTGACTGGGAATAGAACTGGCGACCCTTTGGTTCACAGCCCAAGCTCAATCCACTGAGCTACACCAGCCAGGTCGTGATTTATTTTTTTAAGAACAAAATTGGCACTAATTTTGCTTCTTACCTGTTTTTCAGTGTGTTTCTTCATGTCGCCATGTTTCAAAACTGGCACTGTGATAAATGCATATTGACTGTACCTCTGGGCCACTTACCCTGATGCCATTGAACCCCTGCAGTCATTCAAATGCTCCGTTCTTATAAACACTGCTTTAAGAAGCCCTCTTGTAGAAAGAGACCATTTCTGGTTTTAGACCTATTTTCTCAGAATAGGTGGCCAGAAAAAGAATTCGTGTTAAAACAATAAGAACGCGTATTCATTTGATGAAACTGCTTTCTAAACCTTTCTCAGCATTCAGGTGTCTTCCTGGTGCCGGAGGAGGCCAGGGCTCGCTCCTTCATCCCTCCCCAGCCTCCAAGCTGTCCTGTTCAGAGAGCGCCTGCAGGACCATTAAAGATGGCTGACGATGGTGCCCATGTCTCTGATCTCATCCTTTGCTCATCCCCAGCAATGAGCCAGTTGTCCTCAAAGGGATCAGGCGTCATGCTGTTTGAGGCTTTACAAGCCTCTGGCAGTGGCTGTTCTTTCTCCAGATGACTGTTCTTTTCATTCACTCAGGTGATCCCTGAGAGCAGATTCTTACCTGCTGGTGGCTGTTTGTGCTGGTTTGGGGGGTGTTGCAGGCTTCCTTGGGGTTTTGCTACACTGTCAACCTGCATCTCTTCATTCAGGGAAGTGTCAATTGGACACAGATGCAACCTTGAGTACGTGATTTATAAAACAAAAAGCATTGGAAATACGCTTAGCATCCATGGTTGTAACTCGTGTGTGCCATGGCAACACAGGAAGGATGACATTTTTTTCAGGTAGAATTTCACCTCCACAGTGATGTTCCTGGTTGCCTTGGCTGAATTTACAGTGACAAATGAACAACTTTTCCCTAAAAAGAAGATCTGTTTAGGGTTCTTTGTCAGACAACGGAACTCCCTATAGCCAGGAATGTGTGCAGACCCTTAGTGAGGGTTGGTGACCTGCAGTAGAGGCAAATATCTAGGGATGACATTGACATGACCTTGGAATCCTGCTAGCTGCTAGGATCTCAGCACCTCTGGGCCTGAGTCAGGGGCCTCCCACGAGGACCTCTCTTCCTGCTGCTTCAGGGAACTCATGGTCCCTCTGCCAGGCTGCCCTTGTCACAGGAATGGGTTCCCTCTGGCATCTGGCACCTCCTGTTTGTGCCTTTATGTCAAAGTCTTCCACTGGTGAATCTGATTGGCTGGACCTAGAGGCACAGGCCTGCATCCTAGCTTAAAGGCGGCCAGGAAGTTGAGTTCTGACTTATAGAATGGAAAGGTAACACTCACGACCAGGAAGTTTCCCCAGATATAGAGAAGAGTATTCGAGTGATATTAGGTGATTGCAAATATGTAAGATGCCCACTTACTGGTCGTTTTATGAGCAGCACCTGTGTGAAGAGGCTGCCTGGCTCGACCGAAGGCGCACACGAGGTTCTGAGTAAATCCTTGCTGAATGAATCACACTAGGAAATGCACATTTTGATTCAAAGATATGCTTCGACTGCTTCTCATAACAAGTTCTGACTCATTCTCAATGTCAAAATGGCAATCTCACTTTGCAGAGTGTAGACAAGATCAGGGACCTCATGGGTTACAGAGACAAACCCAAGGTCAGGATCTGGAGTCACAGCGCCACCTGGTGAAAGAAGGAAGGGCTGCTCAGGTGACAAGTCCATGTGATTACAATTGTAGTACCAGATCTAGCAAAAAAAAAAAAAAAAAAAGTGAAAGGAATTACCCTATGGACTATGGATTCTTATACGTGTTACCGAAAGAATTCAGCAACAGCGGCATTGTATTAGATATTACTGTGTTAATCCCTAAACACAGTCTCTCATTCATTCATGCATTTATTTATTCCTTAGCTAATATTTGTCAAGCATCTACCTTCCTATTGGTGCTGCGATGACAGTGATGATGAAACAGACATGTTTCCCTTGGTACTCCCAGTATAACAGGGAGACAGAGTTCAAAACATGTTAGGGAGGGATATAAGGATGTTAAAAGTGGGGATGCTGCTGTTTTGGGGTGGTGAATGGGATTAAGAAAAGCTTTCTTGATGGAGAGCCATAAAGGCTGAGTGTTGAGAATGAGGAAAATGTATCCAAGTGAGTAACAGGAGAAAGGATATCAAGAGCAGCTGCACGAGCAAGTGCAAAGGCCCTGAGGCAGAAGGGAGCAGGCTGCATCCACGGATCAGAGCACAGCGAGCGAGCGAGGGAAAAGATGGTGAAATAAGGTCAGAGAGAAAGGCTGGACTTCGGTAAGGGAATGCAAACGATACCCACGTGCAATGAGAAGACAGTGAAGAATTTCAAACTGGGCCACGATAAAGCCATTTACAAATTTGTTGAGCCAAATACAAACTGGCACTGTTTTCTATTACCCAGCACAATATGACTCTTAAGAGCTACAAGAGAGAGACGGTAAGGCACATACACTGTAGGACAAGGCCAGAATTTAAAGGTGGAAGAGGTTAACAATAAGCAGGCAAGGCTGTCGAGGATGGATTGCATCTTGATTAGGAAAGCACACAGAGGAAATTCTGGTGGTCGTGAACAACGCAGGCGAGAGAGGAAACCGGTCAGTGACAGAGCCCCTGATTTGCTTCAGTTAGACTCCCTATTTGCATAGGTTTACTTCAGAACACCTAGGGGACGCTCCCCCCCCCCATTTTATTTAGGAATAAGAAGTTTGGTCATAAGAACATTCTAGAAGACATGCCCCTGGGGGCGCTTATGAATGGTCATAGAGTGGTGGATGGCCTGAGTGCTCCAGCTACTTGGTAGACATGGTAGGTTTAGAATTTATTCAACACTGAATTTGAATGGTTTCAAAATCACAAGACAAAAAAAAAAAAAAAAAGAAATCCAGATGGCTGGCTTGTAGGAAAAGGGGGAAGTTCTACTGGCACTGGGTGCCCATTTCCTCGTGGAAACAATTGGCTGGAGGTGCGCAGCCGGGTCAGCTGGATGGAGCACGGTCCCTCCCTGTCGTCCATCTCTCACTTCTCGCCTGGGCCCCGCAGGCAGGGGAATCTGCTCTCCGCCCCACCCTCCCCTCCCCTCCCCTCCCCTCCCCTCCATCCACGTGCACAGAGGGAGGCGTCAAGGGTGGGGGAGTAAGGGTAATTATCTCCAGCGACACCTCTTGCCCTTTTCTTCCTTCTCTGCTTTAAAAATCCCATTTCTTTAGATACACCATGATCACCTATCTCTACGGGAAGGGGTGCGGAGGAACTCTCAGCGGCAGCACCTCGCCCTGCCCGCTCTTCCGCTGCCTGTTACTTTCCACCCTTTGATCAAATCTCAGCGGAACCACAATTTCATCTCCGAGGAATTGGAGATTTATTTAAATCCCCTAAGGCTTGTTCCTGTAGCGAGCAAAAGTGTTTTTTTCCTTTAAGTCAGAGATTTTTAAATGTCCTTTTAAGGTATATTGATTCTGCGTTTTTAAAAAAAAATAATTAAGAAGATAATTGTGTGGATATTTTGGCAGACACCAGGTGGCCTCAAGCTGGGTCTGGGAACACTACCGCGGTCCTTGAGCGCCCCCTGCAGGCACCCTGCAGTCTTACAACCAGGAGTCTGGCGAAGATGCATCAGGTTTTGGAGGCAACTCACGCTGTGAAAATCTGCCCTGAGCTCATTATCGCTTTGTGGCAGAATCAAAATTGAGCTGGGACATGTCTGGACAATTTTGTAGCTTACATGTCGATTCAGATGGGGTTTTTGTTGCCCTCAATTTTCCAATCAACATACCATTTGATTCCTTGTATCTGCTTCACAGTTTTCAAGCCGGTAGATAGTCTTTTATTACTATTGTATATGTTCTTGTTATAACTACTAACATACTGATAACACACATCTCCTATCATACGGTCTAATTCCCTTCGATGTTTGGACTGTGATCTGTTTCCCACAACTAGAACGTGAGCTGTACGAGGACAAGGAATTTTGTCTCTTTTTGTTTGTTTGTTTGTTTGTTTGTTTTTTTAGGTGCTGTAGTCCCTCTGCCCTCTGCTCCAGCCAGACACAGCTCTGCCTCCCTGGGACCCCTCAGCAGTTGTCCCAGGGCTGCAGTTTCGGGTGCTATGACTTGTGGTGATACAGATGTACCAACAGTAAGGTCCTTGGTGCCAAGCACCTTGTCTAATTCGTCTTTCTCTTTGCAATAACATCTAGCATGGTACAGATTTCAAACAAATCACACATGAGTTCATACATCTGGAAGGCCCAACAGGTAAGCTTGGGATGAGGCAGGTTCATACTCCCAGAAGGTATGTTTGCTAAGTGGGCCATGTCTGATCGGCACCCGCAGCTGCTGTTCTGCAAAAATGCAGGCTCAAGGTCACCAGGACTTGGATTTACAAGCTCAAGCAAAGCAAAAATACTGTTTTGATATTTTCGAGTGAAATCTAATTCCCATATAATGGTTCAATTAAAGAAAAATACTAGGTGGGTAAACACACACACACACACACACACACACAACCCATATCTTGGATCCAGGAAGTGGGAGGCCAGTGTTAACCTGATGTAAGGGAATGCGTTACTACTCCCCAGCCATGTGTTATTCCAACGTCCCGGCCTTCGCTGGCGATAGTATTGTCAAGTAGTTTGGTGAGTTTCCTTCCTGACCAGCAGTCTTCAATCGTTTTCATTTGTACCCCATTCTCTTTCTTTTTCTGGTCCAAACAGGGGTTCTGAGACAAAAGAAATAATAATTGGAAGGCACAAATGTCAGAGTATACAGTAATCACTCAATAATGTTGAATAAGTTAATTAATAGGAGTACTTTCTCCTTTATACCATCTGAACTATCAGGGCACATTAATATCACATCCTACTGCCAAGGTCATTCGTTCTTACTTCTTTTTTTAAAGAGGTCAATTTCTCCATATCAATTTGTGGGACGGATGAAAAAGAATTTCCCATCAATCCCCTCGAGGCCCCGCCCCGCCACACTGGGCGCCCCCTGCTGCCCGCCGCTGGAGCCTGCGGCAATTCGCCACACCCCCCGATTTCTGTCGGCTCACAGCGAGGTGCTCGTCCCTTTAATTGGCATGTACCAATCCTTCCAGATTACGTTTCCTCCCCTAGTCCTAGCCGTCCGGAATCCTTAGTCGAAGGTCCAGTAGGAGAGCATGTGGAGACGGTGGTGTGTGTTGCGGGAGCTGTGGGCCACAGGGGAGAAGGAGAGGCCGGGGCAGCAGCGCGCGGGCGCCGCCCTCCCCGCCTCGCGCAGTGGTCCAGTCCCAAGATGGCGGCCACCATGAAGAAGGCGGTGAGTGGGGCGCTCGCGGGGCGGATGCTCAGGCGGCGGGTGCGACGGGCTGCCGAGGGGCCAGGCGAGCGGTGCTGGGGTGCCCATCCCCGAGGCCCGGCGTGGGGTCCAGGGCCGAGCCCCCCGACCCTGACTGCGGCCCCGCGGCGAGGGCTGCCAGCACCCGGTCTCCCCTGGACGTCTGTCTGGGGACGCCGCGGCCCACGCGTGGCTTTGGGGCGTGGGAAGTCCAGGGTCCATTGGCCCTAACGCCGGGCGCTTGACCTGGGTTACCCCAGTTAACCCGCACGGGTTCACGCGTGTAGGTAGCGGTACCGCTCTTTGCAGGGGAGGAAGCCGAGGCCCAGGTAGGTGGAGCCACCTGGCCCAGGTTACGCGGCGGTGGGGAGCCGAGCAGGCCCCTGCCTCCAGGGTGATCTGGTCCCAGAGCCCCGGCCCAGCCGCGATGCCTCCGCGGTGGTTGTCCCTGACCCTCCCCTCCGTCTCGGGCTCACAGGGACGCAGGTGCCTCTGCAGAGCGGGAGAGCGAAGGAAACAAGTTCTCATGTGGTCCTGGATGTGGAATGAGAGCAAACCCCTTCCCTTCGGCCGGGGGCTGTCAGCAGACGCCGTGGGCGTTCAAAACACGCTGTGCAGCCACAGCGCCCGTGTTCACTTAAATCGTGGCTTCGCCTCCGAGTTTCGACTTCCTCATTTGTAAAATAAGGATAAAAACAGTGTCTCCGTAAAAGGAGTATAAGATTAAATAATAATGGGTGCAAAACGCTTAGAACCGTGCCTGGCACATAGTAAAGCCTCGGTAATTATCAGCTGGTATAACTTCCTCGCCCCGTATATTTTTCTCCTATGTTTAAACATATAGGTAGATTTACAGAATTATAAACCCTAAATAGGAGTTTAGCTTGCTTACTAGGACAAAAGGTGTGCTTTGGGAAAACAAAACAAAACAAAATAACGAAACCTGAGTTTGAATTCCAGCCCTTTTTCTTACAAGCTGAGTCACTCTCCGGCCAGCCGCTAACCGCTGTGTGTCTAAGTTTGGGCATGTTACACGGGGGGATCACCCCCTCCACCAGCACCCCGGGGGGGCCAGCCGGGATGAGTGCTCCCTCTATTGGTGTGTCATCCACAAATTCTTACTGAGCATCTGAGGCAGGTTCAGGGCCCCATTCATTCAGGGTGCAATTCACTTTACCTCCTGTTTTGTATTTAAATTGGGTCCTCTGTTGTTCGCTCTGGGCTTTAGTTCCCTGGCAGGTACTGGCTGTGGTTCACCCCTCTCTGACAGGTGTGGAAACCGCAGTGAAGAGAGATGAAGTCAACATTGCGGAAATGGTAGAGGAATGGTTGGAACCCTGGACTTTGCAAAATTTTTGTTTGCGGATATGTTTTCCTTTCCTTCAACAGGGTGTTTGAGCATGTCAGGTGACATGGTCTCCGGTGTATGGGGTGGAGATGGCAGGGGTTCTCAGGAATGAAGTTCTTACTCCCTTACCCTCATGGCATCGTAGAACCTTTGCTCTGGGGGAGAGACAGGCATGCATAGAATGCTCACGCAGAAAACTAAAATTTCCAGCTCCGAAAAGAACTTTGAAAGGAAGCTGCTTATGGAGTGAAGGCAGTTTTGTGATCAGAGAAGGTGTGACCCGGTGGATTATGTGAGGCAGGGAAGAGACAGTCTAGGGGGAGTTTCTCCTGCCAAGACCCGGAGGGCCTTGAGTGACAGGAACATCAGAATGGCAGAGACTGGGGAGGAGAGCTTGATGATGGACAGGAGAGAAACGGGTAGGTGTGGCCAAAGCAGGAAGTGTTTTCTTAGCCAGAACGGCATGATGGATACAACAGCTTCTCCTAGCTGTTTCCACTGCTGTGAACGGTGTCTGGTAGGTCACCTACCTGTGCACTGTTCTGTCCGCTCCTCTAGGGGAAACATCTAGACCTGCCAGTGACTAACGGGAGTTGCACGGGGTTAGCCCTTTGAGTTTCCCGCAAGCTGTTTGCAGTCCGCAGTGCTTCACGTTTGTGACACGTTACTGCCTCCCAACGTGTCCTGACTTTTCTGGTGAGGATGTTTGGATGAGATGATTCAGCCCCCTCATCTCCAAAGTTCTGTTTTCTGGGGGACTGCAGTCTGATACCTGTTCATGCTCCCTCCGCAGGGAAGCCCCCTTCAGCCCTGGCTGGGTGGCTCAGTTGCTGCCTTCTCTTGTAGCAAAATGACTCCAGTGCCAGGATTTCCTTCCTAAGAACTTGCCTTTGGTTTCTGTGGTATAGGCCAGTGTTTACCGACTTCCACACTCATGAAAATTGTGCACAGCGTTGAATATTCAGAGCTATATACCTAGTGTGCTATAAGGATATTGTCCAAGCTGTGCTCCGGGTCTTTGACGATGAGCCTGCTGCACACGAAACTGTTTACGGGGTGATGAGAACCTGGGACAGGGGAGGACTGAATTCTGGGTGGTTGCCTTTGCATTCTGACCGCTGAGCTCCATAGCTTGAGAACAGGTTGCTTTTCAACCTCTGGAGAAACCAAAGTGTACGTACCTTGTGTTGTTGATCCTGAGAAACCGGGTGAAGAGGAGGGATGGTTATTGTGAATCACCACCATGGATGGTAGGCCGTGTTAAAACCAGGTACGTCTTTCCGCCTCTAAATGTAACCAAGTGAGGGAAGCTAAGGAGATCTGGTATTTCACTTTGTTCCAGGCTGCAGAAGATGTCAATGTTACATTTGAAGATCAACAAAAGATAAACAAATTCGCACGGAATACGAGTAGAATCACAGAGCTGAAGGAAGAAATAGACATAAAAAAGGTACTGAAAATATGAATGTTATTTAAGACAAAAGTTCTTTGCGAGATAGATTTTAAAAGTTGAATCCGATGACTCATGCCTGACTCACGCCTGTCTCTGGACCCCTCGCAGACCACGTGACCTGCTCGAGTTTGAGGGGGGAGGCCCTTGCTTAAGGGGTGTGAGCTGCCGCGCTGGTTGCTGAGAGCTGGGGCTCGAGGGTGAGGTTCCAGGAGCAAGTCCCAGAGCCGTGTCTCGGGCACCGGGGCTGGCACTGCTTGTCCCCACGGCCAGTCGCCTCCTTCCCCATGAGGGAGCCGCCCCCCAGACCCAGGGCGCTGGCCTGCCACACGGCCGCCCCGTAAATTGCTGGTCTCCTGTCGCAGCCTCTGCGCACACAGCAATCCTGAGTGTAAGTCCAGTACAGTGCACTTGATTGGTGGAACTGAAAAGATTACATGCCTTCCTCTGATCATCGAGCGCGGCTGAGAAGTGCAGGTTCGGTTTTGTTTGTGCTTTAGTTCTCCCATAGGGAGGCGGAATTCACAAAGTGGGTACCGTTAGAGTTGGAGACACGTGGAGTGGCCACGGCCACCCGCTGTCCCCCACGGCATGCTGGTAGCAACCTGGAAATACCCAGAGATCAGCCTGTTAACTCTTTTGTGCTTCCTTATGAGGTCACCTAAAAATGCAAGCAAAGTCTCGTTTGAGTGGGTTAGCACCTCGGCGAAGGGTCCCTCCGGGAGCTGGTGTCCCCACGTTAAAATGGGCTGTTAGCCTCTGTCGGGAATGTTGGATACATTTTTTGTTGCTGTTCCCTTCTGCGTTTGTAGAAACAGCTGCAGAATTTAGAAGACGCCTGCGAGGACGTCATGCTTGCAGATGACGACTGCTTGATGATCCCGTATCAGATTGGCGATGTCTTCATTAACCACTCTCAGGAAGAAACACAAGAAATGTTAGAGGAAGCAAAGGTGGGTTGCGGTCTTTCCCTGGGTGCTGCAGGCTCACTCTTAGGTTGGGATTCACATCGTTATAAAGAGCACATGGGTGTGGGGAACATAATGGACGCTAGGTAGTGTTTCGTGGGCCTTACAGTGTCCCACATGTGCGTGGAATACTTTGCAGGTGTGATTTGGTTTTGTCTTAACGAAGACTCCAAGAGACAGGAACTGTTAACCCCAGCTAGTGTTGAAGAGGAGGGGCTTAGCGAGGTTCTGGGGCATATTCCAAGTGGCCGAGGGGATCGATCTGGTGACCCCAGAACCTGTGCCCTCAATTCGAGTGTTGAGAAAGTATAGACTCTTATGAAGCAGGAAAGAAGAGTCACCCGTAATCCCACTGCCCAGAGATGATCACCCGTAATGGATGTTTCCTTGTGTTTATTTTATGTTCTTTCCTCTTTCTCTGTACTACTGCTTCACAACATCCTCGTAGTATTCCCTCCTTCCGTCGAATGTTGTTTATCCAGCAGATCCTCCCTGGGAGCCCGCTCTGGGCCGGGCACACACACTTTAAAAACATCGTTTCTGCTGACTGGTTAATGTCATGTTGGTGGGCACTGGTTCAGCTCAGCGCCCTCCTGATGTCATCATTCACGTCTTTCCAGTTTCCCTAAAGTAGCGGGCATTTTTCTCTAGTGGGCATTTTCATACCCGAGTCTTTGGTTCAGGACATTCTTTCGAGGAAATAGTGCAGTAGTTGCCGGCCAGGGTGCAGGTGCACTGACGCGCTGGAGGTATCGGGACAGTGGGTCCTCCAGCTCCCTGTGACGGGCAGTCACGATGTGCGTGAGAAGCCCATGGCAGTTAAGTATCTTCTAATCCTTTTGAAAGTTGCTTAAATGCTCGAATATTATTTAAAATGTTCGTTTCCCTTTAAATGTCATAAAAGGAAGACTTTTCAGGAATGAAACCCACATTTAGTAAGCCTTGGGAAGAACTAACACCCTTACTCCTGGATCCTTCCATGCAGAAACATTGTGTCTCCTCTTAGGCTTAAGTCTTTCCTTTCACAGTAAAATACTGCAATTTTGGTTTTCTTCTTAACCATCCCAAAATCCTCTTCTTGGAAGTATTTCAAGATAGGTTTCTGTCACTATTGTGAATGTCCCCCTTTCCACTCCCCCATCCCCATGGATATTGAACCTTTATTTTGCAGTTCATTCATCATTTGTTCTTTTACTCATTTGTTCACTCACTCAGTCCTAAGTGTTCATGGAGTGCGTGCTCTGTGTCGGGTTCGACCGTGGAGCAGGGGTGCGGGCCAAAAACACGTCCGGTCCCCGCCTGCCCAGCGCACCTCTAGGTGGGAAGGTGGTTCTCCAGCATTTCTGCCACACGTTGACTCTAAGTCGTTATTCTTAATTATCGGGGGCAGTATGCATTTTCGTCATTTCCTCTAGTCTCATGGTTGTTTCTGTGGGAAGTTGGGAGAGGCTGCGGCAGAGGCCCCCGCCCGTGATAAACTGTTTGCCAGGAGTGTTTACGTACGGCCCTTCGTTTATTAGGGTGTGGTCGTTTAGAAATTAATTTTCTTTTATCTATTATATTTTTGAAATCAGCCCAAACTGAGAAAACAAGCTTGATTTATCTTATAATAAACACATATATACCACGGATTAAAAATGCCCACGTTCAGACTTTTGGCTGAGACTTAACTACCAGTGTTATGTAGCTGCCTGTACAAGTTTAGAATTCTTGATCCAAAAAAACTTCCTAAACATTTTTTCCCGCTACAGGTATTCAAAAGCCATCCAGTTGAATAGAATTAATTTAAATAAATTTTTTTTCCAGAAAAATTTGCAAGAAGAAATTGACGCCTTAGAATCCAGAGTGGAATCCATCCAGCGAGTGTTAGCAGATTTGAAAGTTCAGTTATATGCGAAATTTGGGAGCAACATAAACCTTGAAGCTGATGAAAGCTAAACATTTTATAATACTTAAAAAATTTTGTTTAATAAACTTAAATATTGTTTAAATGATAATTTCCCTTCTTCAAATGATAAGGAAATCAAATTTTCTTTTTTAAAAAAATTTTCATTTATTTAATGGAGACTTGCCTATTTTCACATGTCTTGCTTATTTATTTTATATTTTTAAAAGAAGACAGTATTCCTCTATGTATTTTACATACCAGTTATATCAAGTGTAGGGGTTATATGTCATGTCATTAAAATCAGTTAAGCAACCCTTTATGTTTCTATATTATCATTTAGAATATCTGGTGCAACTTGTGTTAGGAAATGTAACAGTGTGTCGTGTTGTTTCCATGTTTATTTCAGTGGCTATTTAGCGATGGCGACAGGACTCCAGAAACATGCAATCCTACATCTGTCTGCTCCGCTCATCTCACACCAAAAACTTTGTCATGTACCAAAAAATATGTGTACATTTTACGTAAATACATGCAATTTTTATTATATCTAAACATATACGTTTCACTTGTCTCTCACATCTGTATCAGCCTCAGATCTTTGGAAAAGCACTGGCTGATGCTGAGCCTTGTTGAGCTTCTTACAAAGAGCAGAACAACAGAAGAATATTCTAGAAACTGAGATGTCTATCAATGGAAATGTTTAGTGCTTTTTTTAAAGTATATTTCAGACTTTATTTTAGTGCTTTTGTAATTAATTGGGGTTTATATTGATAACGATGTAGAAGTAAAGCAGCTGTGTATTTAAAAACAAGGCTTTTTTCTTAAATAAAGAGTACATTTATCCCCTACTGTCCCCCAAAAGACATGTGTTTTGGGATTTGGAAGACCTAATGGTACATTAACTTCCCAGCAGATGGCACTGATATGCTAAAATACCAATGGAAGACCATAATACAAAAAGGACGATAATTCTAGGATTAAATAGACATAATTTTAAGAGAAAATGCCATTTTTTAAAATCTGCAAGGCTAAGCATTGCATATTTTTTAAAATTAAACGTTTAGAAATAGTTCAAGCTTAAAGATAGAATATATAATTCTAAAATTCTTCATGACATAAAGGCAACTTTTAAATAGCTGCAAAATATTCCCAGATAGTGATTCAAGTTTTAGAAAATGGCTCTTGAAAGGCTATTTTTTCTTGCGTGCATCCGGTTAGTGTTCAGTTAGTGGAGTGAGGCTGTGGTGATGGATCAGTCAGGTTGGAGCAGGAAGTAGATATTAGTGTGTAATTTCGGAAACCTTCAGCCAAGATTACAAAGGTGGGCAGGGAGCAGCCGCACCCTGCGCTCTGGAACCCAGGACAAGGGGAGGGACACGCCTGCAGTGACACAGCCAGGAGTGGGCCCTCTGGTCTCCACGTTCCTGCTGCTGTCCACCACTGGCCAGATCCCACCGGAATCCAGACGCAGTCCATGAGAGGCAGTCTCTCGCAGGGCCCCAGGGGGGTGGGGAACAGGTGAACCTGGGGGGGCCATTGGGAAGGCCATCCGAACCTGGCACAGATTGTAGCAGTGAAGGCTCGTTTGACTTACGTGTCAGAAACTGAACCACTGAATCATACCTAAAATTCTATCAGCATATTAGCAAGCAAGCCGAAATACAAGAAAGCAAATGGGAGGAGGGATATATTCTATTGTCGCTAACTTTACACCTTGTTTTCCTTAATTGACCTGTGAAGTTCTAGGGCATCAGAAATATGATTCCCGTGTAAAATTTATTTCTAAAGTCTCTCTAAGCCCTTCCTCATTTTCGTTAGTTGGTTTCCTGGGAAGGTGAAGACTGGTAAACAGCATTTGAAGAGGTAACTAATACTCAGCTCCAGCCAGTCGTTGCCACTTTTTTTTTTTTTTGTACAGGAATCTTGATTTTTAGGTACAATCACTAGTTTTAAAGAGTGCAACCATGTATTCTAAGCAATGCCAGCTAAACAAAAGGTCTTGGCAGAATACATTTGACCATGAGGCTGCCGGTTTGCAAACTCGGGCGCACAGCTCGCTCCATCTTCTCCAGGCTTTCGGTTCCGAGGCCCTGAGACGCGCGTGCTCCGACTTCCTTTCCACCTCCAGGACCACCGCGACCACCGCTGTGCCCGCCCAAGCCTCCGGAGCCCTAGTCCAAAGCACAACTTAAGAAGGGAGCGAAGGGGAAGAAGTGCCATTTGGGATGGAGTTCACAGCTGGAGGCCAGGGGAGTCTCCAAAGGGCCTTGAACAGAAGGCAATATGCACGATTGGAGCAGTGTTTTAAAACAGTCTGGCAGTTGGTGGGTGGGTCTTGCTGCGAAGGGGTGGAGGTAGGGATGCCAGAGGTGGGTTTTCCCAGGTGCGGGGAGCCAGGTGGTGGGGGAAGGAAGGAAAAGGAAGCTGGGACCTCGGAGTTGCCATGTGTAGGTCCTGGCAGCGGAGAGGGGAGGGAAGAGGCGAAAGCCAGAGATAACCTGGTTTGGAGCACAGGCCCTAGACAGCCTTGCAAAACACGTATTTTTGCTCTGTGCTTTTTGGCACTCATAGTTTAAAACAAATTCTTTTTAATCTCTTGCCGCAATAAAATCAGGAGATCTCATGTAAAGTTTCAGTTTGGCAACAGTGGGGCTGTATTTACAAATGATAACCTTCAAGTGCTCACACGTTAGGAGGAGCGGGCTCTCTCCCTTTCGCCCCTCCCCTCGTTTACATGACCTGCCTGGCACCTGTCCTCCTTGGCCTTGACTCCAGAGAGCCTGCTGTCACTGTTAACAAAAGCAGGGGAGTCAGAAGTGTCTGGGATGGAGAAGAGCGTTACTTTGGCTTTGAACATTTGGAGTTGCTAGGACGTTCACCATGTGGAGATGAGCCGTTGGCCATTGAACAGGTGGGTTGAAACTTTTCTTTTTTTTTTTTTTCCTGGAAAGAGGTTCTGGGAAACTCGTGTTGTAGTCTCCTTCCTCCCAGGAGCGCTGCCCTAGGGTTCTTTGGCAAAACTCTAAGGCCGAGGCAAGGGAGCTAGCTGAGGTCAAGGCCAAGGGAGTCAGAGTGAGCTCAGGAGTCTATCTGCAGTGAGACCTGCCCTTGGCCATAGGGAAGGTGGCTGGCTGAAACCAGGCCCAGGAGAGCTTTGTCCACCCCTGCCCATGGGGGCTGAGAAGGAACAGCGGAGTCCCCATTTCCCAGGTTCCACAAGAGCCTGGGGCTGGCTGTCTCTGCTCTGTGCGGGTGTGGGGAGGCATATCTTAGGACCATTTGCATCTTAGCGATGTGCTTAGTACTTACGACTCATACACAGAGCTTGGGGATTTTGTTAAAAGGCAGGTTTCTGGTTCAGTGTTTTCAGGCCAGGTCCTGAGATTCTGCATTTCTAACAAGCTTTCAGGTTATGCTGCTATTGTTTGTCCTTGGCCTTGCATTGGACAGCTCAGGTAGCCTGCCGTGAAGGAGGACTTAGAAAAGGACGCCGGTGGGAGGAAAAAGAACCAGCAAGGGACGCAGGGAGACCCATGGGAGAGCAGGATCCTGGATATGCTAGAAATGCGGTTTTTCATAGGACTGAACCTTGACAAACAATTTCCCCAATTGGGCACGATGTTGGGGGGATATAAGGGACATTGCCTTCAACAACTATTTCATAGAAAATGGTGGGGGATGTTCTAGTTTTGTTTATCATTCTTAATTTACTGGAGTGATATTGGTTAATACAACGACACAGGTTTCAAGTGTCCAGTTCTTTGACGCATCATCTGTAGATTGCATCTTCTGTTCCCCACCCAAGTCAGGTCTCCCCCCATCACCATCTCTTCCCACTTTACCCTCTTCCACCTGCCGCCCCACCCCTCCTCTGGCAATCCCCGCACTGTTGTCTGTATCTATGAGTCTGCTTCTATTTTGTTAATTTAGTTCTTTAGGTTCCACACAGAAGTGAGATCATATGGTATTTGTCCTTCTCTGACTGGCTTATTTCACTGAACATAATAGACACCGGTGTTTTGACAAGCCCCCCAGGTGATTCCGATTCAGCTAAAGAATGAACCTGGCTCACAAATTCCACCTGTTTGGGGGTCTTGGGAGAGACCAAACACCACCTGAGAATTCTTAGCACACAGTTGCATAAAATGAGGAGAAGAGTAACAAGATTCGAGAGTGTGGAAGAAGTTGGGGCTGTCTGGCTTGAGGTGGCGGGGTAGCCGGAGGGGCCCTGGTTGCTTAGCACAAACACATTACAAAGGATTAAGTAGGGGGTGACGTGAGATTTGGAGCAAAAGCGAAAAGCATTTTACAAGAAGGCTAACAGTGGAGGGGAGGAGACTGGCTGGTGTTTAATGCCATCGCAGTAGATGGAAGGGCCTTTGTTGTTTTTATTGTAAAATCACAGGACACATGAGTCCATGTTGGAGCCGATGGGAAGGGATCTGGGAAAGAAGGTGATGATAAAGGTGAGACATCGGAGGCAGTGGAGTCCAGCAAGGGAGGGGTCCATAAGGAGAAGAAGGAGGATGTAGCACTTGTACTCACAATATACCGGAAAACGTCAAATTAGCTGTACACCTAACACAAACTCTTGGCTGAGGAATAAATGATAGAAAAAAAATCAGAACAGTCATGAACTCTGGAGGGCGGAGAAGACGCGACTGAGGAGGCAGAGACGGGAGGCGGGGTGGCGGGTGCAGAGCTATTTACATTCAGTGTGTTCCCTTCGCCATGGACCCTGTTTATGATGTCATTCACAACGACAAGTAACACAACTGTTGTAGCATTCTGTTAGTTATGGCACAAATATGAACCAGGAAACAGTGCACATTGTGAGGTTGCTATCTTGCTGCATCCCTTTAATATTTTTATGTGCCATTCGATGTAAAATGGTGTGTGTCTCTCCATTGTTGAAGGCAGATAAACAGCAACACCCCAACACAACTCTTTATTAAAGATCACATGTGTGCGCACACACACACACACACACACATTTATGTACGGGGCAGAATTTGAAAGTTGGCTTCAAGGTTTGGAGAAGAGTAATTAGGGCTTGTGTGTGCATCTGCATTTCCCGGTGACAGTTCTCTGGCGAAGCGTCCATTCCGATATACAGGAATAATTCTGATGATCCAACACCGAGCCCTAGGGGAGTCCTGTCATATGCTGGCACTGTCCGGAATGCTCTGGATGTGTTAACGCCTTCCTTTCTTACAAAAACCCTTTAAAGTAGGTTCTGTGATCACCCCTCTTTGTTCAGATGTGGAGAAAGGCTCGGAGGGGCAAGACAATTTGTTCTTCATCTTAGAGCTTGCTGAGCAAACAGGCTGTTTGTGAATGCCCAGACTACATTTGGAGAATTGATTTTGTTTGTTGATTGCATTCTTGTCCATTTACTTACCCCAAAGAATTTCAGATAGCTTCTTAAATATAAATGTATAGGTGTATATACGCAAAATCTGACTATAACATTGATAGAATAGGGGAAGGGAAAGAATAGAGATGAGTAAATAAATTGGCCACGGAATCCATGTTAGATTAATATGCTCTGAGCTTCTGATTAGCTAAGGCAAAGAAAGAAAAATGATGAGTCACACCACATTAGAGTGGAATATGCCAGCATCTCAGGAGGAAAAAAATGGTTTTCAGAAGATTAAAACCTGAACAAAAGGTTTCTCCCATTGGTATCGCCTTTGAGCAATGAAATAGGTATTAACTTCAACACCTGCTTCAGAGCAAAGGCACGAGCAGAATTCACACGACCCGTTCTTGTAGCAATTTCATAGCTCACCTCAATCCGATGGCAGTGAGTTGGACAGAAGCTGATAGCAACCAGCCAGCGTCTGTATAGCTAATCCAGTCCTCACAACCCTATAAAGCGCATGGCGCTATTAACACCATTTCCATTTCACAGATGAGGCAATGGAGGTGGGAGAAATGAAGGGCCCTGCTTAGGGCTCCACAGTCCTCAGGCGGAGCCTGGACCCCAACCCGAGCACACCTGTGCACCAGCCACTCCACTGCAATACTGACACATGAGTGTAGAAGCTTCTAGCAACCCTGAGAGATCCAAGCAGCTCACAGTACTGAGTTGGCCAAAAAGTCCGTATGTTTTTTCCCCATAAAATAAAAGCCACATTTTTCATTTTTACCAATAACTTTATTGATTTGGATATTTTGAATACGTCGGCTGTCTCCCACTATTGGCTTCTAGTGGGTAGAGGCCGGGGGCTGCTGCTAAACATCTTCCAATGCATACGATAGACCCACAGCAAAGCATTATTTGGCCAAAATGTCAATAGGACCCAGGAACTTCGCAAACCACTTTTGATGTATTCGATTATAGCACCTTCTCCATACACTGCGCCAATTCTGTGTTTCAGTTGCGTTTTTATCTTTCTTGAAATAATGAAGAATGATATGCTGAAAATGGTGCGTATCTTCTTCCATCTTCAATATTAAAATGGCTCCACAAAATTCATCAAGTTTGAAAAGTTTAAAAAAAATGCACGCTGATATGACAGCTGTCACAATGCAATCTAACAACACTGTTTTGAGTGAAGTTAAAGACAACTAAGCATGACTAGAGCCATCACATGGAAAAAGCATAATGGACTTTTTGGATACCCCAAGAACTTCAAATTCAGAATTTCCCTTAGAAATGGGTGGAAACTAGAGAGCAAAGTAGTGATGACCTTGGTCTCTGAGCCATGTTTAAAGACCCTTCTCCCATTTCAACTTTAGTCCTGTGAGATGAGGAACAGTATCTGGTTATGCCCGCAGAACATTTGGAATCTTGAACTTGACCTTGGACAACACTGCACAGTAATGTTGGGTAGCGAGGGGAAGGGTCGTTTCTGTTGAAAAGGGACACTGGTCCCTAGTCATAATTCCTGATTTGTTCTGCGGTGGTGTCTCTGACGTTCCCAGTCATACTGCAGTTGGGAGTAACGGTTGCGTTATTGGTAGAATTTGTCTGATTGATGTCAGTGAAACCCTGAGACCACAAATGTGCATGAGCAAATATACTAGGAAATGATTCCTTGACCGGGGATCGAACCAGTGACCTTGTGATGTGCAGGACGATGCTCAACCAGCTGAGCCGCACTGGCCAGGGCTATTGCTCATGTCTTTTAACGAGTCTCCCTGCCTCCACTCACACGCACACACGCCCTTCAATCCATTTTTTTAAGCCAGTGGCCAGATGCATTTTTTTCAGACTACCAATCTGATTAGGTTACCCTCTCCCTAATGCCTTCTTTCCCCCTCAGAAAATTAACGTCCTCCCCTTGGCGAGAGCAGTGGGGAAGAAAACGCATTGGGTGGCCCGCTGGGTTTGAACACTGCAGTTTCTGAAATCTGTCGTGCTCCCTGTGGTCAGAGGACCGTGTCCTCACCGCGTAAACCCCACCCCGTAGGCTTTCAGAACACCCACGTGCGTCTCCTTCATGGCTTGTGCAGCCTTTACATTTTATTTGTCTGTGCAAATTATTCGTACACCTGCCTCATTCCATTTAAATCAGGGACCATGTTGCTGTTTTGATCTCTTATATCCCCAGCCCCTACCTCGCCTGAAATCTAGCATACCGTAGTAGTCAATATTTATTGTGATCCCATATTCCCTCTCCTAGGTCCGCATCCAATAGACAACGTGGTTTGTGTCCCTCAAAAGACATATTCAAGAATGCCCGTAGGAGCTTTATTCTTAATAGCCCAAACTTGGACACAAACAATCCCATTTCCACCCACAGGAGAGTGGATAGATACGGTATGGTCTAGGCACACCATGGAATACTACACAGCCATAAAAAAGAACACATGGCTATGACATGCGAGAAAATCGATGCATCGCCGACACAGAAGAGCATGGTTCTACTTACATGGAGTTTCCATGCAGTGGAGAGCAGGGAAGGCCCCCTTTCAGGGAAGGGCAGTAATAACTGCTGTTTGTGGAGCATTTACCAAACCACACACACTCCGTGGAGCACTTGATGCGCCATAATGCCCCCAGCCCGACGAAACTGATTCTTTTATGCCCCCCATTCATTGGATAAGGACACTCAGGCTCTGCGAGGGGACACACCTTGCCCAAGGCTACACGGTGGGTAAGAGCAGAGCAGGGTTCACTCTGATCACGTGGTGTCCTGACAGCGGCATCACATGCCTGCGCATCACGTCGCCTGCACTGCTAGGTCTAAAGACTGCAGGACAAAACATGCACTGAGCCTGCCCTGCAAGGCCTGGGACCTGAGATGACCTCCATGGCCTATGAAAATTAGTCCTGAGAAAAAATGGGGCCTCAGAGAGGGGGCTCAAGGCCATAGGTCTACGTAAGTAACGTCCATCTGGGGAGATCTGACCGTGAATTCTGTCATGTGGGTGGATGCTAAGCGGCTGCCACCGCTACCGGGCACGAAGCGCCACGTTACAATTTCCATGGGAACCGAGAACTTTTGCCTTTCTGAGCCCCTTCCTCCATAAGTCAAAAATCAAAAAGTATATTTTATGACTGCCTTGGCATAAAGGCAAATATAATTCAGGTTGGTTTCTATTCATTATTTTTTTTCTAATTAAAAAAAGTAAGAAGATTTTCATGGGCCCCAAAGCTAGCCGGGGCACTAGGCAGCAATGCCCGCTGGGCCCCAGGGAGAAGTGGGCGCTGCTGAAGGCGGGTGGGATTGTCAGGGCCCCGTGAGGAAGATGGTGGGTTTCTTCGGGAAAGTAGGGGAAAATCTGCAGTTGAAAAATACAGCTGAAGAGAGAGTCATTTTTTTGATGGAAATATATCCTACTTCTTTTGTAGTTTTTAAATTGCCTTGTTTGTCAGGGAAGATTCAGCCGTCGTCATGAGATGCCATTTGAGTCCAAATGATAGTGAAGACCTTTAGACTTAATGAAAAAGCAGAAAACAATCTAGAAAAGGAGACAGCAATTCATGGGAGCGATGTTTGTGTCATTTTATCTGATTGGGGGGAATGGGGTGGGGAGGAGGAATGGAGGAAATGCTATGCGTTGCTCCAGTTTGCATGAGCCTTTATAGGAATAATGAATCATGCTTTTAGGCTTTCGAAACGCACAAATCTGGTCTCTAGTTAACCAGAAGTCTATTGGAGCCAATCTAAAGACGGAGGAACTAGTCACATCACATACAATCCCTGTTTCCCTGGAAGTTTAAAATTATGTTGTGCCTTGAGTCTCATCCATTCTAAAAGGACTGCAGAGAAAAAAGAAAAAAATCCCTCCAGCCACCTAGACGGTATTTGTCCATGGGATATGAGGAGCTCTTAGCTAGTGACTGGTGTTTGTAACCCTTTTACGGAGGTCTTTAGAAGCAAACAAACACACAGGACTGGCAATGGAAGTAACGCACTGTGTACATGTCTTCATTCTGTGTGCTAACGACGGCTGTGCGCCACGCAGTACCATGGGTGAGTGTGAAGTATGGGCTAATTTCAGCATGCCAGCTGCTATTAACACAAAACCAAGAAGGCACAAAGACAATAAGGTGCCTTCCTGTTCTGTCCAGAGTGGCGGGTGTAATTGCTCCAAGGACCCAGTAATGTGGGAACAGATAACTCTGAAACCAACAGCAGAGCTGTTGTCGATGCAAAGAAAATGGGTTAAGTCACCACACAATTCTCTGCTGCCTTTGGCCTTCATCATGATGGATGAGATAATCTTACCCTGCAAAGTACATTTGGACCCAAACGCGATGCCTGGATCTAACCCAGCTGTCTCCCTCCCTGGACCCTGGAGCTCACAGACCTGAGCCAAGCCAGCTGGGGGAGTTGCAGCTGCCCTGTTCGGAAGCGGCAGAATTCTCTGGTGCACCATAGTCTCTCTCTGCCCTTATTGTTTCCTTAATGATAAAGTCACTGTGGCTTTTATGGAAGAGGGATTTCTAGTTGTCTTTCATTTAGGCTAATGTTAGAGTTGCTAGAACATGCAGGGGCTGGGGAGAGGGTAATGGCAGGCAAGCACGTGTCCCATCGAAAGGAAGAAACACACCTTTGGCTTCACCCAACTGTTTCCTCACTGGAAGGTGGGCAAGGGCTGCCCAGGCTCCTGAGTGTTCAAGGCAAGCCGGAAGTCTGAATTCCTCTCAGGGTGAAATCTCCCCATTTGTCAATGTTTCCAAATCATCCAAAGTTTTAAAGGATGTTGAGAAGAACAGAGCAATAAGGCACAGACAGCAGACATCTGCAAACCCCAGCTTGCAGACCACCAGCTCCTGGCCAATTTGCAGGGGAATTTAAACCAACAGAGATCAGCCAGGGCTGACAGAAGCCTATTAGTTAAAAGTAAAAAGGAAAATCGCAGCTTTGCTTTGGATTTGTAACCAAATGACACTCTTCCACAATGGGTTCCCTGTCTCAACCCCAAGGACGAATTAATACATACATGGCAAGGGTTTTCTAAATTAAATGTATTGGGATGACATTGGTTAGTAAGATTATATAGGTTTCAGGGGTACATTTCTGTGATACATCATCTGTATATGGCATTGCGTGCTCACCACCTGAAGTCAAATCATCTTCCATCACCATGTATTTGACCCCTTTACCGTGGACGGTACCCCCTCTTCCTCTTCCTGCTGGTAACCACCACGCCTGGTCTGAGTCTATGAGTTTTCTTTTTCTTGCTTGTTCATTTGTTGCCTTCAGTTTTATGTCCCACATATGAGTGAAATCATACAGTTCTTACTCTCTCTGTCTGACTTATTTCTCTTAGCGTGATATTCTCAAGGTCCATCCATGCTGTTGCAAATGGCAGTGTTCCATCTTTTCTGATGGCCAAGGAGTACTCCGTCGTGTGTATGCGGTACATCTTCACCCGGTCAACTGTCAAAGACACGTTGGTTGTCTCCCTGTCTCAGCCACAGTGAAAAATGCTGCAGTGAACACAGGGGTGCCTATATTTTTGCAATAAGTGTTTTCAGACTTTTCAGGTACATACCCAGAAGAGAGATTGCTGGGTCAGACGGTAACTCTAGTCTTAATTTTTTTTTTTTTTTACAACACTGACAAATTGCTTAAATGTAGTTTTAGTCAATGTCTGGCGCTATCATGGGTTAAAAGAGATGTTTTAAATTCAATATATTAGGATTACATTGGTTAATAAAATGGCATAGGTTTCAAGTGTACAGTTCTATAATACAGCCCCTGCGTGTCGTATTGTGAGTCCATGAACCGAAGTCCAGTTCCCTTTCATCACGATTATTCCTCCTTTACCCTCTGCTAGCTCCTCCCACCCCCTTCTCTCTGGCAATCAGCATCCTGTTGTCTGTGTCTATGAGTGGATTTTTTTTTTTTTTTTTTGCTTAATCCCCTCACTCTTCTCACCCAGCTGCTCAACCCCTCCCCTCCTCCAGCTGTCAGTCTGTTTGCTGATCTATGATTCTCTGAGAGGAGATTCCAACACATTGCTCAAAAGAAAAGGAGCATGAAGTGTTTTCAGTTATATAGAAAAACAGTAGTGGGCACAGACCTGTTATTTTTTTTTTTAATAACAGCTAAGAAAACCTCTAAACTAACTTGAATGCCCCCAGAGAGAGTTTGCCAATAAGTCAATAAAGGGAAAGGGTTATTAACCTCAAGATGCAGTGGCTGTTGGGATCACGAGAAAACTACCTGCCAGGTACCATTTTTTATTAACACTTCAGGGTAAACTAATAAAACGCTCCATTTCAATTAAATTTTGGAAACTCGTGCTTCCGCTTTCTCAAATGCTGCAAATGAGCATATAACTACAGCAAACCCTTTTTCCTCAAATCTCTTGGCTTAGGACGTGGAGCCAATGGCATGTTCTAGTATTTTCCTCACTACGGTCCTTCCCACAGAAGTCTACGGGATGTGATGTTTACAAAAGGTGGAAGGTTAAAACTCCTCATTTCTGCAGGTGAGCTTGCAGAGCCATTTTGAAATTAAATGTGTGCTTTCTCTTCCTTTTTTAGGACCTTTGTAGAATCATAGGTTGGACCTGAAAGGGATCTTGGGAAATTATATATAATACAGATTTTATGGATAGGAGAATTGAGGGGCAGAATGGCTGACTCGGTCAGGGCCAAAGTGCAAAACAAAATGGTCAACTTCAGTCCCACATCTGTGGTGGCAGCCTCTCAGAGAGGCTCCCAGTGACCCCGCCTCGTGGCCTTCCTGCCCCCGGTAATCCTCTCCCTTTCCATGTGGGCTGGACCCAGTGACGTGCTTCTAGTGAATAGAATATGGCAGAAGTGACGGGATGTCACTTCGTGTGAGTGACAGAAGACTCGCTGCCATCTTGCCCTCTTTCCCACTGAATCTCTCTCTGCCCCTGGTAGTCTCTCTCTGTGTCTCTGTTTCTCTCTCTACCTCTGGCTCTTCTCACGTCCTCGCTCTGATAAAGCCAGGTGGAGAGAGGCCACCTACCAGCAACCAGTCAAGAACGGAGGCCCTCAGCCCTGTAGCCCTGGAGGGACTAAATCCTGCCAACAGGGGTGGACCTAGAATCGGATCCTTCTGATGAGACCACGTCCCTGGCCCACACCTTTGCAGTTTGGTGAGAACCCCTGAGCCAGAAGCACCTGCCATGCCATATGTTGAATCCCTGACCCACAGAAACTGGGGGTGATCTCAGCGTGCTATGTTCAACTGCTAAGTGTTGGGAAAATTGTTACCCAGAAATAGATAACTACATACAATGTCTCTGGACTCTTGACTCCTAGGCCACTGCTCTTTGTCCAGTTGACTGCCTTTATATTCTTTATATATTTTTTTCAATTACTTTGTCCACCTCCCAGTAGTAATCACTGGCAGGACCTTGTATTAGCAAATGCCCAGGATACAAAGATGAGAGTAGCAGGGTCCGTCTTCTCACAGAATTTTACTTCGGTTAATAGAACCAAATTTTATAATGGCCTTCTTGGTGGGATACGAAAAGATTTCTGTAAAGAGCAATAGAGACCAATCTCTTTGTTGGGGAAATGAACATAAGAATTCTACGCTATTGGATTAACAGAAGTTGTTCTCTGTATCTATGAGTTTGTTTCAATTTTGTTTATTTATTTTGTTCTTCATTTTGCACATATAAGTGAAATCATATCATGTTTGTCTTTCTAGGTCCATCCATATTGCTGCAAATGGTTAAGATTCCATTCTTTTTTTATGGCTGAGTTATATTCCATCGCATATACATACTGCAGCGTTTTTATCCACTCATCTACTGATGGGCACTGGGGCTGCTTCCAGATCTTGACTATTGTAAACATTGCTGCAATGAACACAGGGCTGCGTATATTCTTTTGAATGAGTATATCACTTTTCTTTGGACATACACTCAGAAGTGGAATTGCTGGGTCCGAAGGCAGTTCCATTTTTAGTTTGTGAGGAACCTACTGTCGGTTTCACAAGAGCTGCTTGACAGCTTCGTACACATAAAGCATCTTCAAGAAAAATAGGAAGGAAGCAACTTGGAAAGGTCTGAATTAACAAAGGCTGTGCAACTGGAGAGAACACTGTTATGTCTGGTTTTATAGAAAGTGGGGTTTTGGAGATAAAAAAATGCTGTATCCACAGACTACACACAGCAACTCTACTATTTTTCATTTTGGCAGGTTAACGTAGTTTAGATTCTATTCAAAGTCTGATTTTTCTTGGAAAAGGAACAATAGCAGCTAAAAAAGTCATCTGCTTGTCTCCATGCTTAGGAGTAAGGGGAAATGTGTCCCTCTTTCTAAAAGGTGTGTGTGTTTTAGCGCTTTCCTTGGGCTGAAGTTACTTATAAGGCATGCGGAATAATGGAATTTAAACGTCCTCCCTCGCTTACGCTACAAACCTTTATAAAGGTTGCTATAAATGTCATAACTACTTTGTTTCCTGAAAAGTAATTTTCCTGCCAGTCTAATGTGTTCCTCTGAGATACCCCATTATTAATCTATGATGATTTCTTTAAAGTGCATCAAAGTATATGCGTCGGTGTATTTTTATTATTTCTACCTCATGGTGAATTTTCCACCAACCTCCGGGCTTGTTTCTAAGTCACTAATTATTCATAAAGGAGCGTGAGATGGTTTTATGTTATCCTCCTAACAAAATACATTCAAGTTGAAGGACAACCCTTACCAGGGCTGAAAATGTCAGAGCTTGGAAAATGGGAAGTCACTACCTGCTGAAATGTGAATTAAAAGAAACAAAAAAAGTAGTTGAAGAAGGCCGACCATGTTTAGAGATTAGGATCTGATGAGGTGTAGACAGAAGCAGAAGGAGAAAGGAAAAAAAGAAGGCGCAATTAAGATACATTCAAAAACAGTCACAGCAAGGGGCAGAAAGGCAGTAGTGATCACCGCCCTTTTAAAGCATTCAAACCTCCATTTCTTTATAGCATCTCTGATGGGAGGAAGAATCTCATCTAACAAGGAGCTGTGACCATGAGGAAGGAGGAACTTGGAATGTTTATAGTTGTCCATTAAGAAGTCATTGGCTCAGGCTCACACAAAGCCCTCGTATTTTATAACATTTTCTAGTTATTCAAGATGCAACTGCAGTGGAATCTTTTAAACAACACGTTTAAACAGAATGTGGACACTTTGCACTAGATAGCTGAGTATACCGGATTTAGTGTCCATAAGAAAAACCAATTTTCCTTTTTTGTGTGACATATTGATTTAAGACAAAAGGCAGCCATTGATCGTATCTTTAGAGGGCAAAGGTGAGCTGATGGGAGAGGAAATTGAAAAGGAGAGAAAAGGAAAAATATGTGAAAAGCGATCAGCACACAAACATCTATTTCTGAGATTTAATTTATTATCCCCAAGTTTGATTTTCAACAAATGGTTCTCATCAGTCAGGGGACAGAATTCATTCACATTCACACACACACATACACACAAGGAATCTGTGTGTGTGCCGTTTGGCTGAGCTCATCTGTAAAATAAACAAGGATCACAGCTTTTAACCCATAAGATGAGCCAGGAATTATAGGCACAAATGTACCCTCTTCTCTTTGGATGTTTACACTGAGTTTTCTTTAGCACTCAAACTCATGAGAGGGTTTTGAGATGCTTCATAGTACCATTTGTCCATTTGGAGGTATAGGAACGCCACGACTTCTTGAAGAATACATTAATTCAGAGGAAACTAAAAGATATTTCTAGTTAGAATGAGTGGGTGGCTCTGCCTCCTTTTGAAATGGATAATGAGCTTGCTGGCTCAGTTCCTCATCATCTGCATCTTCATTTCTTTTTAAAATCTTCATTATCGCCTTCCTATCTGCTATTTATTTTACTAAAGGTTATTACTGCTTTATTAATCACTGCTCGACTAACCACAGAGGGTTTGAATCGGGCTGACTTGGACCGTGAACACCACAAACGCAGGTAGTGGCTTTAGTTGGGACCTCCTGGCATTTCTCTCTTCCTCTTGACTTCTACGAGAACCTCCACGTGCTCTTGAAAAAAAAATGCGTTTCTCAAGACACATTTGTTCTCAGGTGGAGCATTCTATAATTAGGACAAAGTGCTTGATAATTGACTCGTCATCAATATCCTTCCTGATTTTCTGTCCATTTAGCTCATCAATTTTTGAGGGAGGAGTATTGAAATCTCTGCCTATAATCGTGGATTCATCTATTTCTCCTTTCAACTCGGTCAATTTTGCTTCGTGTATTTTGAAGCTCTGCTACCAGGAACATACATATTTAAATGCTTGGGTTGGAGCCCAGCTCCCCAGAGAGAGCCAAATCCCAAGGGGCCATCACGAAGACCATCCTGTGACTCAGATCTAAAGAGCGATGAGGAAGAAGTGTGAGTTTGTGTTCTACTGTCATCGATGCTGCGGAATGTGCAAAGCAGGATGAACGGGGTTAGGCTGAGGACAGCAAACACACCCCTGAATGTGAAAGCGAAACGTGGAAATAACATCTGATACAGCAGTTGAAAAGGGGCAAGCAAGCCTAGACATCTCAGTGGTGGAAGGCGTTTAGTCCTTTGCCCCTCCATGTCTCTCCAACCAGATGTATGTCACATCCATCTATTATGCTGGTACGAGGTATAAAGGATTGATTCCAAACACATGGGGTCCTGTCCTCATGGAGATTTCAGGTCAGTGGGGGTGAGGGTGGGGAATAGATGTTCATGGAACATTCTCTCAAGTCATGATAACTATAACAGAAAGAGTCAGGGTTCAACAAGAGCATATAGTCGAAGACCCTTTTCTGACCTGCTAGGTTAAGAAAAGAATTCTTATGAATTAGCTCTTTGCTGAGACCTAGAGAAGAGGTTTCTCAGTCAGCTAAAGCTGCCGTAATAAAATACTATGGGCTGGGTGGCTTAAAGCAGAGAGATCGATTTCCTCACGATTCTGGAGGCTGGCCGTCCAAGATTAGCAGGCCAGGCCCGCGCTCTTCCTGGCTAGTGCGTGGCTCCCACCTTGCTGTTATTCTTCTTATAAGGGTGCGCAGGGCCTTGTCCAACCCCAAGTACTTCCGAAGAGTCCCCTCTTTACATAGCATGACACTGGGGGTTAGGGCTTCAGCACACCAATTTTGGAAAGGCACAAACGTTCAGTCCATCACAGGACGTGTTCGTGAAACTGAAGGGGAGGCCGGAAGGGGGAGTTTTCTAAGAAGGAAGTGTCCTCTGACTTTTCCTGAAACCGATGACCTTCATGTCTACAACTCACACCCAGGAATGGCAACCCCAAAAGGTGCCAGCCTCTCTCACTGTGCCCCACTTCTACCTTCCCCACCCACCGTGTGCCTGCCTCCATCCCTGCCCTCAGGTAAGGAGACCCAGGACCTTTGCACATGCCGGGAGTATGCTTGGGTTGAGTGACAGCTCTCAAATAGAGTCCAAAGTTCCACGTGTCTGTGGACAGATTTTCCCCCCATCTACCCTGTTCTTTGTCTTGATGGTGTTCAACAAAATCAGAACTGAAGCAGACAGATGGTCTGTGTGGGCAAGTGTTTCAGCTTAACGCCAAAACAGGCGCCAACAGTCCCACCTCCTCCTCCTTCCTCTCGGCTCAGCTTTAGCGCCATCACAGACACCCAGCTCCAGGGCTCCTAACCACAAGGGAACTTTGCTACATTTTTGAAAGATAGGGTCTCTGAAGAAAATTTCAGAATCTACAAACCTGTTACAGGAGAACCTTCCCTGGTTAAGATCTCTGAGATCTGATGGCAAAATACTAGCAATAATAACAACTAAATTTTATTATACACATCTTTGTATTAGGCATCATGTTGAGTAATTTTCAAAGATTTCGCTCTCACGAGAGTAACTTAAAACCAGCTGATATTTTCATTTGTAAGGGGTGGGTAGAGGCCAGTGATGCTGCCAAGCACCCTCCAATGCACAGGACAGGTGTCCCCCGACCCCAGCAGAGAAAGACCAGCCCTAGATGTCAGCCACGGTGAGGCTGGGAAACCCTGCCCTAATAGTAACACAGAGTGGGTAATGAATATGTATTCTGTGTTGTGAATTTCAGATCATATGCCGAGAATTTCCACCAAATAAAAATACTTAACTTTGACTTACCTTTCAAAACCCAGCTGAAGCTTCATCTCTTCCTGGAAGCCCCTCTGACACCCACAGACAGCTTTTTTCTTTGATAATTCCAGTAAAATATGGGCTGATTTTAACTTTCTCTTTCCCTGCTTGGCTATTCAGCCCTGCTCAGTGAATGCGGATGCTACCGTGAGGACAACACAATTAGGCCAGACTATGTTTCTTAGAAAGCACTAGGATACATTCCAAAGTTAAAAAAAAAAAATGATCGGTAGACTTCCATGGCTCTGTGGGCCGCGGGATGGGATTTAAATGGTAACTTTCTGACCATAAGCAGTTCTCTGGCTTTTAACGAAATACGGACCTTCCATGCAGTTGCTGCGTCACTGGATGTGGCTTCTGGCTTTTGTTTTTGTTTGTTTTTTTAGTGTTAACAGTGAGAGTTTTATTTTTTAATGTGTTTTAATTTTTTTCAAGAAGGAGATACTACTTTTATAAGTATCTTCTGTCTGTCCTAGTGAGGCATAATTTGCATACAGTAAAATTGACCCTTCGTAGGTCTAAGAGTTTGGACAGGTGTGTACAACAATCATGTAGTTGCCATGACAACACGCTAAAGAACATTTCTATCACCTTTAAGAATCCCGATTTGCCAGCAATTTGCTGTCAGCCCTTTCCCTCCCCTCGGCACCAGCATGGGCGCCTCCTGATATGATTTCTGTCCTGGACTTTTGCTTTTCCCGGAATGTCATAGCCATGGAATCATGTAATAAGAAGTATGTGGCATTTTGTGCCAGGCTCTGTTCATGTAACATGCTTTTGGGATTTATCTACGTTGTTCAATTGATTAGTAGTTTGCTGTTTTTATTGCTTTTTATTCCATTGTATGGAAGGGCTACAGCTTCTTTATCCATTCACCAGTTGGTGGATAAATTTACAGTGTCTGGAAATTCTGAGTAAAGTCACTGTCACATTCACATACAGGGTTTCACGCGATCAAACATTTTCTTTTTTTTTTTCTGTAGTAAACACTGGAAGTATAGATTGCTGGGTCACGTGGTTCATGTGTATTTAACTTAATAAGAAACTTCCAAACTTTACTTCCAAATTGCTTGGGCTATTCTATTTTCCCTTCTCACACACAATGCCTGACTGTTGCCCGGCTTCATGTCCTTGGCACTTACGTCATCACTGTGTTTATTTTAAGCCATATACTAGGTGTCCACTAGGATCCCAACGTAGTTTTTTATTTGATTTGATTTGCCCTGGTGACTAATGACGTTGAGCATCGTTAATGTGCGTATTTGCCATCCATTTCGCTACATGACGGAGGTCGTCATTCAGGGGACGCGATGGACAGTTGACCCCTGAGCTGTTGACCCCTCCCTTCCCGCAACGGGAGGCTCCTCCCCCTCCCCGGAATTATGCCCCGCCCACTGTTCTCTCAATAGGAGCTATTTTCACAGCCACAGCTTTGAGAGCATAGTGTGTTCTTGCGTGGACTAAACACATGGTTAAACCCTGGTAAAACCGCTGTGTAAACTTTGAAGGTTTCGGCAGCGGGTACAGCGCCGTCTGCGGTGCGAGACAAGCCTCAGGTGTAAGCGCCTCGCTTGTTACACCGCCACCTACCGACCCGGGGCCGTCTGTGTCTCTCTTAGGTCTCTCCCGCCCTCTGTATGTTTTGCAAACATTTTCTGTTAGCTGCGGTTCATCTTTGGTTCTCTTAGTAGCCTTTTTTTTTTTAATTAAAAATTTTTTTCAATGACAATCGATATTCAATATTATTCTATATTAGTTTAGGTGTACAGCATAGGGGTTAGTCATACTTTACAGAACCCACCTGGCACCATACATAGTTATTACAATATTGTTGACTGTTTTCTATGCTGTGCTTTACATCCCAGGGACAGTTTTGTTACTGCTAATCTGCACTGCTCAATCCCTTCATCTTTTTCACCTGGTCCCCCCCAAACCTTCCCCCTCCTGCCCCCGCCCCTTCCCACTGTCTTCATAGTCTTTCAAATGCAGTTTTTACTCTTGATGAAGTCCAGTTTATCAGTTTTTCTCTTAATATCTTATTTTTTGTGTCATCTATAAGAAATGATCGCCTACAACAAGGTCATAAAGATTTCTTTCCTAAGTTCTCCTCTAGAAGTTCCCTAATTTTAAATGTCGCATTTAGATTAAGTTGTGCTCTGAGTGGTGTGCATAGCGTGAACAATAAGTCAAGTCCCCCCTTTTTGTGTGTATAAAATACCAACGGTTTCAATGACGTTTGTTGCAAAGACAGTCTTTTTTTCCCCATTGAACTACCTCTGCGCCATTGTGAAAAATTAACTGTGTGGCTTTATTTCTGTGTTCTCCATTCTGTTCATAGCAGTTTTAAGTGTATCTATTTTCTCGAGCAAACACTTACAGATACCAAACACTCTTCACAGCTCTTTACAAGTAACAAGTCTTTTAGTGCTCATTGAACCTTAATGACAGGTGCTGTTAATATTTCTATTTTACTGACAAGAAGGCTAGAGAGGTTTAGATTTCCCAAGGCCACAGAGACAGTAATTGATGGGGTTTATTGTACATTTTCTTCTCTCATCGTCAATCGCTCTTTAGTATAATTGTTCGTTTGGTTGTCTGACTTCCTTGGTAGTTGGTAAACAATTTGAGAATAGAGGGTGTGTCTTAGCTTTGTAGCCTGAGCACTTAGCAAATCCCAGTCCCAGGAGGGGGTATAAATGAGTGAATGTATAAATGAATGGATGAACAAATGCACTAAGTGGGCACTGCACAGGTGCTTTGAAGATTATGCACTTTGGTACCATTGCCACTGTCATCATCCCCCAAGTCAAGGACTGTAGATGACCCAGTCGGAATGCCAGGTCAAACTAAACACATTGTTGCAATGAAAAGTGTAGAAAATGTGCCTAAAAATCTTCATCGCTGGCACATAGAGTCCAAGTTTCAAATGCTCATCCTTTCCATGCTGCTATGAGGCTGTTCATAGAATGTCTTAGTCGGAGAAGCCACACTGCAGGTCTAGACCAGAGAGGTGACAATGGCCAGTATCACATGTGGGAATTAAGGGGTGGAGGCGTGAGGTTAATTGCCAAGTGTTCCGAGATATCTAGGCAGGAAGAGGAGGAGGTGGCGGAGTGGGAGAATCACGTTGGTTTTGTCCGGGGGCAGAGCCAGGCACAGGAGCTGGCATGGACGGTTAGGCTGAGGTGACAGGCGGGGTGAAGGGAAACCCGAAGTCCAGTCACCTCAAGGTGACCTTTGCTTTTCTTTTCATGATCAAAGTCCACCGGGACACGTGTGCGGGTACAACTGTCAACGGAAAAGGTGGGTAGAAATTAAGAATTAAAATCACCCAAACTTCCCCATTGCCCCAAGGAGAACGAGGAAGATCTTCTTTGCTGATTCCAGAGATTTTTCTGGGCACACACAACTATCTACCATATACAGGGGCCGGCAGAAGTAACGCCTGCTTGAGTGTGGTTGGTAGGGTAATGATCTGGAAGTCATAATTTATAGTTTCAATTTGAGCATTTCACCTAAAATGTCATATGGTGTGCTTGAGTGTGATATTGTTATGTTATCGAATGACATGCTTATGATTTTCTAATAAAAGGATCCATAGTAAAAAGGGGCATTATTTGTGCTGGGCCCTGTATACCCAAATATCAGGCCATTTTTTTTTTGTTCCCCTCACCTCAGGGAGTCATCTTAACTTTCAAGTCCTTCCATATTTCAGAGAACTCATTCCTTGATTTTACACACACACACACACACACACACACACATTTGTATTAAATTTATTGGGGGTGACATTGGCTAACAGGATTATGCAGGTTTCAGGTGTACATTTCTGTGATGCATCATCTGTATATGGCATTGTGTGCGTACCACCCAAAGTCATATTATCTTTGGTCTCCATGTTTTTGACCCCCTTTTCCCTTTACTCCCCGCCCCCTTCCCTCTGGTAATCAGCATACTGTCACCTGTGTCTGTGAGACTTTGTTTATTTTTCCTGTTTGTTCGTTTGTTGCTTTCAGTTTTATGTCCCCCACTTGAATGAAATTGTATATCAGACAAATAGTTAAGACCTATATGATTTCACCCTTGTTTTATTTTGAATAACAAACAGCTTTTGTTGTTCATCTTAGCTGTAGATTGGAATTGTTTGGAGAGTTTCATTCTGTGTTTAAATGAGGGACGCGCAGGCTCCACCCCTAGAGAATCTGATGGATTCAGTCTGGAGTGTGGCCCGGACATTGGGGTGGCCCCCACATATTCTGCTGTGCTGGCAAAGTTAAGTATCATGGTCATTCAAGCTGGTTGTAGTGACTTCCACCCTTGGGGGGTCTGATTGATCGTATGTGTGTGGGGTTAGGGGAGGGATATAGTTGTAACACTCCCCAGGTATAGCCAGGGTGGAACCTCACTGCTGTGCGGAACTTTGCGGTCCATGATAGTGGGGCATGCATGGAGAGGGCACATGACGTGACCAGTGTGAGAGGAGCATGACGCAGAACCAGGCTTGGTCATCGTTCTCAGTACAAGCTCTCAGCTGCCATCTGCAGGTGCCGTAAATATGCCCTTGCGATATTACAGAGCAGTGGGCAGTGAGTGTGTGGTGGTCACGGATATCTACCTGCGGATCCAGGAGAAAAGTTGTATCACAAAGGTTGTGTGACTGGTTACTCGTGGCTCACGATCCCACCTGGAGGCAGGGAACACTCCTTCGGATAAAAATGGCAGTCATCTGCTCCAGGTCACTGTGCTTCATCAGTGCTTCCCGGGCTTGAATGGGCATAGAAATCACCCGAGGATTTTATAAAACTGCAGATTCTGATTCAGTGGGTCAGACTCGGAGCCTGAGACTCTGCATCTCCAACAAGTTCCTCAGGGACTTCCAAACTGGTCCTGGGATGGCACATGCAGCAGCAAGGTGTCAGGTCACTGAAAACACGGCTCTGATGTGAGGAGAGTTTGAATGTGGTGGTTTTAGGCACTAAGAGAGTGGAAGAATATCTCAAATTGCCTTTATATTTTGACATACATGATTTAAAATGGGCATGTGGCTAACATAGTGACTGAAAAGTCACTGGACGATTCAACAATACACTTAAGTTTATATTTCGGCCCCAATGTTTTTTTATTACTTTTAACCCTTTTCACTAGGTGTGGAGTTCTGCCTTACTTGGGGGTGGTCCTGTGATACCCTGGCGCACAGCGTGTCTCTGTCAGGGATTTGCATGTGTGAACATTGACGATTCACTGTCAGTATCGCACTGATGGCGGAAGGAAGCAGAAGTCAGTGACACAAAAATCCAGGCTGGTTAGTTGCTGCCTTCATCTGAAAGTGGGGGCATAATATTAATACCTACCGCACATATTGCAAAGATGAAATGAGGAAATGTGTGTGCAGAAATGGAGCACAGTGCCTGCTTTCTAAAAGGCACTCTCGATGTGCTCATTATTGCTCTGTCAGTCATTCAGGACGGTGCGGGATGCTAGAACACATTTGGACACTTTGAGAACAAAATGGATTGAAAATGTTTTTTTCTTTGACAGCTATGCATTTATAATTTTGCATAAATTCCTACATGTGAAAATTTCATACATACCTTTTTGTGTTAGTTTAGTCCTTGTTGCTTGGTTCCTCCATCCTGACGCAATCAGCATCATCCCCACTTCTCGTTAATCCAGGGTAGTAATTCATATGCATGCTTTTTTTTTAAACAGGCTTATTGAAGTGTAATTCACATACAATAAACTTGCACACACTTAAAGTGTGAAATTTGGTAAATGTTGGCATAGATACACCTATAACTCTACACCGCACTTTAGATAATGAGCTTATCCATCACCTCTAAATGTTTCCTCATCTCCTTTGTAACCGGTCCCTACTGCCCTTTTCATAGCCTTTGCAGGCCCCTGACAACTAGTGATCTGCTTTCTGTCGCTATAGTTTGTGTTTTCTAAAAGTTGAATCATGCAGGATAGACTCTTTTCTTTTTTTTGCCTGACTTCTCTCACTTAGCACAATTAGTTTGAGATCCCTCCACTTTGTGCTCATTAATTCAAGACCTTTCTTGTTTTCATATACAGGCATTCAGTGCTATACATTTTCTTCTAGCTGTATCTCACAATTTTTGTAGGTTACCTTTTGCTTTTTAAAATTGAGTTCAAATTATTTTCTCATTTCCCTTTTGATGCTTTTCTTGTCCCTCGGGTTATGGTGGGGGTATGTGATTACATCTCAAAATGTTTATAGGTTTTTTTCCGAGAAACCTTTCTGGTATTTATTTCTAATTTAGTTCCATTATGCTCAGAAAGAATATTTTGTATGAACTGAATTATTTTAAATTTGTTGAGGCTTGTTTTATAGCTTGGAATATGGTCTATCTTAGTAAATGTTGGGTAGAGTATTCCATAAATGGCAATTCAATCAAGTTTATTGATAGGGTTCACATGTTCTATATCCTTACTGATTTTTGTCTACTTATTATATTAGTTATTACAAAAGGATATTGATATCTTTGATTATAATTGTGGATTTCTATTTCTCCTTGCACTTTTATCATTCATTGCTTTATATATTTAGAAACTCTGTTATTAGCTATATAAATGTCTAGGATTGTTATGTCCTACTGATGAACTGACCCCTTCAATATTTTGAAATGGACTTCTTTATACCTGGTAATATTCTTTACTATAAAACCTACTTTTTCTTATATTAGCTTAGCCATTTAAGCTTTCTTTTGACTAGTGGCATAGTGTATGCTTTCTTTACTTTTATTTTTATTTTTTTAAATTTTATTTATTTTTAGAGAGAGGGGAAGGGAGGGAGAAAGAGTGGGAAAGAAATGTCAATGTGTGGTTGCTTCTCATGTGCCCCCTCCTGGGGACCTGGCCTGCAACCCAGGCATGTGCTCTGTCTGGGAATTGAACTGGTGACCCTTTGGTTTGCAGGCTGGTGCTCAATCTGCTGAGCCACACCAGCCAGGGCTCTTCACTTTTATATTTAACCAGTTTGTGTCATTATATTTAGAGCTCATTTCTTGTAAGTAGTATATACTTGGGAGTTGCTTTTATCTCTAGTCTGACAATCTCTGCCTTTTAATTGGAGTATTTAGACCAATTACATTTGATGTGATAATTGATATTGTTAGGTTTAAATCTATCATCTTTTTTCTTTTTATTTATTTTTTTGTTCTATTTTTTTCCTCTATCATTTAGTCCCCTCATTCTCCTCTTCCCCTCCCACAGTCCCCACACTGTGGTCCATGTCCATGAGCCCTTTCTCCTTTTTGCTAAGCCCCTCCACTCCTAACCATGCCCTCCATCACCGCCCGTCCACTGGCCGTTAACTGCTCTCCATCTATGAGTCTGTCTCTATTTTGCTTGTTAGTTCAGTTTGTTCATTAGATTCTACATATGAGTAAATCATCTTAATATTTGTTTTCCATTTGTCTCATCTTTGTTCTCTTTCCCTCTGTACCTACCTTCTTTTGGGTTAATTGAGTATTTGTATGACCACTTTTTATCTCCTTTGTTGTTTTATTAGTCACGATACGTTTTTTTTTTTTTTTTTTTTTTTTTTTTTTTTTTTTTTTTTTTTTTTTTTTTTTTTTTTTTTTTTTTTTTTTTTTTTTTTTAAAGATTTTATTTATTTATTTTCAGAGAGAGGAGAAGGGAGGGAGAAAGAGCAATGTATGGTTGCCTCTCACATGGCCCTCACTGGGGACCTGGCCTGCAACCCAGGCATGTGCCCCGACTGGGAATCGAACTGGGACCCTCTGGTTCCCAGCCCGCACTCAATCCACTGAGCTACACCAGCCGGGAGATACGTTGTTTTGTTATGTTAGCGGTTGCTGTGGTGCTTATAGTATACATTTAACTTAAAACAGGCTGCTTTCACGGGGCATAGTACCACTTTACATATAGTATGAGGATTTAACAATAGCCTACATCTATTGCTCCATGCCTGCCCTCGTGGTATTGTCATATATTTGCATTACATATATATTATAAACATTCTAGGTGCTATAAATATTACAGTATTTTGATTTTTGTTTAAACAGTCAATTCTCCACAGTGGCTGCACCAGTCTGCATTTTCACCAACAGTGCACTAGGGTTCCCTTTTCTCCACGACCTCCCTCGCCAGCACTTATTGTTTGTTGATTTGTTTATGATGGCCATTCTGACTGGTGTGAAGTGGTGTCTCACTGTGGTTTTAATTTGCATCTCTCTGATGGCTAGTGACTCTTGCATATGTCTCTGGGCCCTCTGTGTGTCCTCCTTGGAGAAGTGTCTGTTCAGGTCCTTTGTCCACTTTTTAATTGGGTTGTTTGTCTTCCTGGAGTGGAGTTCTTGATATATTTTGAAGATCAAACTCTTGTCTGAGGTATCATTGGCAAATCTATTTCCCCATACGGTTGGTTCTCTTTTCATTTTGCTGATGTTTTCTTTAGCTGTGCAGAAGCTTTTTAATTTGATGAAGTCCCATGTGTTTATTCTTTCCTTTATGTCCCTTCTAATCAACAAAACAAACAAGCAAGCAAAATATAACCAGAGACACTGAAATAGAGAACAAACTGACAGTAACCAGAGGAGGGGGGGAGGGTCATCAAGGAACACATATGAAACACGGGTGGACAGAGCCAAAGGGGAGAAGGATTGAGGGTGGGAGGTGGAGGAAAGCGGGGGCGGGAAAATGGAGACAACTGTGCTTGTACAATAAAAAAATGCAAAAAATATAACAAAGGCTTTTATACTTTGGAAGAAACAGTCAATTTTCTTTTAAAGATACTGAAATAATAAGAAAAATCTTATACATTTAGTTACTCTTCCAGCGCTTTGCTTCTTTCGTGTAGACAGAAATTCCTACCTGGCATTTTCTCCTGCCGGAAGGGGCTTCCTTTGACATGCCTGTAGTGTTGGGCTACTGGTGATGAATTCTCTCTGCTCTTGTGTGTCTGGAAGTGCCTTTATTTCATCCTTATTTTTGAGAGCTAGTTTCAGTGTTCAACATTTACTGAACCTCTGTTCAAGTGCTTTGCATATATTAACTCATTTCACCCCAACCCATTCTTTTTGAGGCAAACAATATCATTATCCCTATTTTAGAGAAAGGAAGCTGAATCAGAAGCAGATTGAACCACTTGCCCAAGGTCACACAGCCAGCACGTGGGGTAGTGAGTTTTGAAGCCAGTCTGCCTACAGGATGTAAATCTGGTAACATACTTCACAGTCTGAACTTTAACTTGCTTGATTTTACTTAATAAATATTTTGGATCTCTTTTCATATTACACTGAAAAATTACCTCATTTTATTGTTCAGCCGTGTTGTTTAAATGTTCCAGAATTAATTTCTCTAGTCTTCTCTGGATGGTCATTTACATTGTTTACAGCTGTCTGCCATCACAAAGAGTTTTGCTGTGGCTGTCTTTGAATTTATGCATGTTAATTTATCTTTGGGAGTTTGTATGCAGGTATCTGAAGAATAAATTCTTAGCGGTGGAATGTATTTACCCAAAAGTATGTGACTGTACCTTTTTGACAGGGGCCCACCTCCACCCTCACCTTTAGGAATGAAATCAATTTATAAATTTAAACTTTCAACAACAATGTGAGAGAGAGAGAGAGAGTTTTAAAGGTTATTTTAAAGGATGCTCTGGACATGATTCACATGCTATTTCAAAATGACAGGTCACTTTTTTTCCTTCTTCTCCCCAACTTCTCTCTCATATTTCAGTATGAAATAAAAAAGATCCTGCAATGTACTCAAATAGAAAAATGCCAAATCACTACATTTTTCTTTTAGAGACGTTACCTTAATTATCTTGGAGAGACCGTTGATATTAACTGGCAACCCGATTCAGGCTGTTGGTTTCTCCAGAAATGTTCAATCGTAACGAGGGAAATAAGAACATTTCCAATTTCCTTCTGGAGTACAGACGTATTGAGAGTCCAAGGAAAGTGACAGCTTACTATTTCTATAGCATCTGAAATACAACCCCAAGGAAACCGAGCTCAGTGCCCTGGCCTCAAGGTCAGAATTGTGGGGTGGCAGTGTGTGAGTCTTGCCTCTGACTTCCGCCCTTGAAGTCCTAGCTTTGCTCTCTTCTCTTTATGTTTTCCCCTGGGACAGCTCACCGTTGATAAAAAATATTTCTCTTTTTTTCCCCTGAGGTGTCTTTAGTCATATTCTTTACGTTTTATTGAAAAAAAAAACCTTCTTATTTTCTCTTCTTTAAAATAGTTGAGCATTGAATATTTCATGTCAATAACAGATCTACTCAACTTTAGAAGCTCCTGAAGAGAAATAATAAACGTGGCTGATAATAATAACCATAGAATTGAATAGATGTGCTCAGAGGGGCACTTGATAGGGAGATTTGGTAATTACAGTCAGCAAACGATCCTTTGCCTACAGAATATCTTTCTCAAACGCTCAATAGAAGTAATGCTGGGGAGAATAAAAAGGCATAATGTGGGAAATGCTGAGCGCAGACTAGACCATAGAACCTCATTAAGTGGACTGCTATGGAGCCTATTCCAAAGTATTCAATGAAATGAGCCTCCTTACGGCAGTTTGGGGAAGGGGAGCCAATTTGTTTGGAAGATGCAAATCCCAGATAGTATCATATTAAAAGAAGATAGAGTCCAAAGCAAAGAGATTGCGGGGAAGAGCAGATAAATGAGGTGTAAGCACATTTAGCGCTAAAGGTAAATTTTTTTCCCACGGCCACAAATCTGGTACCACGGGCGCAGGGGAAGCTGTTTCCTCACAGGGAAGATACTATGTGTAGATAGCATGTTACCCATCTGTATCCTTGATGTGCCAACAACATTGAAGACTTGACATTCAGCAGCCGTAGAGTTTGAAAGTGGATATATATGATCTTGTCACTGGATTGAAGCGTGAAGGGGCTTACTTACCACGTTAACGAATGAGGTAGGTGATTGTTCTTTTGCTTCTAGTCAGTTTGTCCATCTTTCCGTCGTCCATCTGTTTGTTCATTCATCCATCTGTCTGTCTACCTGCCCATGTTTTCATTTAAATAGTTATTGCAGGTCTGCCATGTCCTTGCTGTTCGAGGCACTAGAGATGCCGCAGGGAATAAGATGGACTATGTTCATTTTAAAATGTTCATGCGGTGCTTACATTTAGCAGGAGTTGGAATGCAGAGACAATGAACAAGCAGAAAAATAAGTACAGAATAGAACAGGTAGTACGCATGGTAAGAAGAAAGATAACGTCCGCTAAAGGGATTAGACCTGACTGAGGAGTTTGTCTGTGTGTGTGCGCATGCATATGTGCATTATTTTAACAGAATTCAGAATGTGGTTGGAAGACAAGCTTGAGGTTACCTAGGGGCAGATCGTTGGAGGGGGTGCAAAGGCCCTGAGGTAGGAATGGGTTTGAGATGTCCAGGGATAACCAGGAGGCCGGTTTGTTGAGGCAGAGTTTTCGAGAACAAAAGCCCCATAGCTGTCAAGGTCAGAGAGATACCTTGGGGTGAGACCTTGTACTTAGCCTTATGGTCAGGCAATGGACTTTATTCCTGGAGGGATGGGAAGCCAATACAGGGTTTGGGGTTTTTAGTGGCTTGATCTGATTTATGGTTTAAAATACTCATTCTGACACTTTCTGAAGTGTTGGTAACATCTTAAACCTTGATTGCCATAGTAGTTACATGACCGTCTTTTAAAACTCATAGAAGTGTACACCCAAAAAGGGTAAATTTTACTGTATATAACTTATAGCTCAATAAATCTGACTTTAAAAATGTTCTCTATTCATGTGTGTGTAGTTTATCGAGGGGCCAGAGTGAAAGCAGAAAGACTAATTAGCTGTCCGCTGTACAAACCAGATGAACGATAACGACTATTTGAACGAGGCTGGTAGCAGAGGTTTTGGTGAAATAGCTGGGATTGCGGTACCTTTGCAAAATAGAACCTTTATGATGTGATAAATGACATATAGATTCTCCTCTCATTCCTTGCTCTTCCAAATCTCGGCACATGCCCCACCGCTGTAAACAAGTCCCTGCGGCCGGAAGCCAGCTGCTGTCTAAGACATCCCTCTCTTTCTGTCTGCCGTTGTCTGATCCATCCCTAACTTCTGCTGGTGCTTCCAAAACATGGCTTGAACTCTTTTATTTTTATCCATTCTAACTCCTGAGTCCAAATCCCATCATTTCCCCCCAGAACACCTGTAGTAGCTTATTCCCTCCTCTCTGAATTTCTATTTCTTCTCCATCAAGACCAATTCTCCATACAGAAGTCCATTCATTATGAAACTCTTATTCAGCAAATGCTTACTTAGCATCTACTGTTTGCCTGGCTGATTCAGGGCCTGGAGATCTGGGAAGGAACAAGGCTGGCCAAAGCCTTTATATGAGCCTATTTAAGTGGGTTTATGAGTTAAAATACCTAGTTGAAATATTTTAATTCTTAAAAAATGAATAAATAGCTTAAAAAAAAAACAATTTTGCCAAGAAACCATGGATTGAGGAGACTATCCATGCAAGCACGAGAGTATTTCAACAAAACTTTGTGTATAATTGGTGGATGGGACCGAAGATGAAGTTTCATGGCTTATTAAGTAGCGTCAATAATGTCCTTCTTCTCTTTGTAGCTGTTTTACACATGATGGGCATTCAAGCAAGGAGTGAAATAAATCAAACCTAAAATGAGACCCTGGGAGGATTGTTCTCTCATGAAATGTAAAACCAAGAATTTCAAAAACATGAAAGCTGACTCATTCACCCTTGGCTTTTACCAAAAAATATTTATCCTTTACCTCATCTTTTGATACTTTGGGCGTTTTATAAGTTACATAATATGTTAGTATCCTAAAACATGTCTATCATTTAGAAATACAATAGCCTTGTATTGGGGGTGCATGCTCAAGTTATTCTTACTCACAGTACAATAAAAAAAGTCTGCAGACTCCTACTTTCAGACATTGGTGCCGTATCGTTGTAACATCACTTTCCCAAGTGTTTATTTCCTAAAAGAAAACTGATCAGGTTTTTAATGTCCTTGCATTTTTACCTTGCTATGCCACCCACTAGCTAGGATGGTCCAGCTCACAGACGAGGCTGGGAATCCAGGAGAACCAGCCAAGCTACCTGTCAGCACCTACAGGTTCTACATCGTTCCAAGTGCCATTGGGGCAGAAATTCCCTGAGTGCCATGCAGCCACTTTCATCACAGGCACAGGCTGTAATTAGTGGATTTCTTAATTACAGAGTGCATGAAGTACTTCGTGCTGGGGAGAGGCGGCGGGGAAAATGCAGCTACCAGTGAAGACTGTAGCTGAGAGGATTCAGTTTCTCTGAACTGCAAGTTCGCTCCAAATGCATCGCAGACACTTTTCGACAAAGAGGGGGCTCATTGGAAGGTATCCTGTTACTACTCATTCAGAAACAAAAGAAAGGGCTTCATGTACTTCTGTGCACGATGGCTTAATCTCATGTCAAAATCAGGCGCAGTAGCAAAGTAAGGTTTTGTTTTTCTTGGTGCAAAAAGTGAGTGTATTTACCTGCCTCCTTCCCCTCAGCCCCCATCTGCTCAAGGCAGATAAGATGCCACTTATCATTGTTTTCTAGGAGCCAAGCTTATGCTGAACACTCTGCGCACCGATGCTTCTCCTCTTACGAGGCAGGCAGTACTCTCACCTGCCTTTGCTAGGGGAGGAAGCTGAGATTCAGAGGGACATTGTTAGTTGTCAGTGACAGCGTCAGGGCAAAGCCAAACGGTGGCTCTAGAGCCTGCATGCTTAGCGGCGCCTCTGAGCTGTCACTGTATAGTTTTGTAGCAGACTCTGTGCTGCTCATCTATATACAAGCTGAGGAACAGAGCTAATTCTCAGGGCAAGACTGGGCCATTTTTAGGGACTGTGGCAAGGAGGAGAGGGAGAAGATGTGGTGTGCATGGCATTGGGGTGGTAGGGACCTTGGGAGTGGGGATAGCAGGTAAAGTCTATCAAATTTCCAACAAGTGCTGGCTGAAATAATTCCTCTTCCTCATCTCCCTGGGATAGTTTCAATAAAACACTCACTTCCTGAGACACTGCTGTGAACTGGATCCTTTGGCAAAGATGTATTTAAATCTTGAGCCATGCTTCTAAATGGGCTCAGGACAGAAACGCAAAGTCCCCAGGGGGGAGGGGGAGAGGGCGACTGCCCTGCTACACCCGCTCACACTGTTGTAGGACTGGGGTCTCTGAAATCCTGGGCCTTGTTGGCTGGTTTGGGGTACCAGGGAGCTACAGCTAGGACTGCCTGGTTTTCATAGGACCGAAAAGGAACCTTGGAGATGATTTGTTTCTTCTAGTATCAAGGTCCAGTGCCCAAGGTGAAACCCGTTTCTATAACCTGGTCAAGGTTTACAAAGAGAAACACCCTGTCTCATTTCCCTTGACCTTCTATGGCATTTGTGTCTCTGGGAGGAAGGGAAAAGTCTTGCAGTGAGAGGAGACTTGTTGGTGGTATCACTGTCATAGCTGAGCATTCCATGACCTTCAGGCACAGAAATCTGGAAAGCGGCCTCAGCGAGCATCCAGTGCACTGATAAGTAGACACAATGTTGTGAGCCAAGATTTGTAACCCATCAAATCTCCTTCCTCGAGTGGACCTAAACCGTGCACCTTCCCGTGTGTTCTCCAGGCCATAGGACCAAAGTTATCAGTTCATTTACACGTCCCCACTTCTCTCCAGCTTCCTCCCTCGGCCTTGCGATCTCTGCTACTGATGTCCTCCCAGCTCATTTCCAGAGAGTGGCGGAAAGAATTAGTGTATCATGGATGAGCATCTTGATCTCGGCCAGTGTGTTTCTAAATATGAAGATGTAGTATCCATCCATTTGTAGTGTCACGAGTTTCATCCCTCCAGACCAGCCCTTTTCACCACAGCATGTAGCCCTGCCGATAGCTTGAGAGTTCTGAATTAGGATGTGTGCTCTGCGGAGATCAGGAAAAGAAATAGAAAAGAGACACAATTATATTCGATCCTATAACTTTTGCCTGCCTTGAAGAAATTTAGCTCCTGACTCCCAAGATTGGTTTCTGATACAGTAACATTTTTAGGTTAACCAACACTGTCTTCCTTTTTTTTTTTTTCCATTTTATTTTCTGCAAAAGTCTCTTTGTTTATGTCAAGAACTCTAAAAGGTTTGTTTGATTCAGTGTGCCAGATTTTATTCTGCTTGCAAGCTAACCCCTTACAGTAGCCTGCCACAAGTTCTTGGAGGCTGGCAGAAGACACGAGACTCCTGGGTCAGAGACACAGGATTTTATTACCTACAGCACAGGACTCTGTGTGAGCCTCATGTTGAAGTCAATCTCTTTCCCCCAAGTTCCAAGGGAGTGATGACAAGCAGGCCAGGATGCTGTACATTCCGGGGGTTTGTATCACAGCTGAGGAGTCAACCCCAAGCTTGGGCAACCCGTCTTTTCAGGGGAGCTGCTAGCAAGCCTGCCGAATCTTTGCCTGGGGAAGACGTGATGTCTATTATACTGGTCAGGAAGCCAGTCTTCTGGCTCCAGGGAGCTACTACCTCTGTCTTCTTCTAAGATCTTTGGCTATATAAACCTCCTTGAAAAGATAGTCTGGAGCAAAAGAGGCCAAGAACTGTGCAGAAACTTGAGGAACTCAACAATTATAGGAAAAAATTTGGTGAGACTGGCTTACTGATATTACCATGCATACCTCCATTTTGAATATGAAATACTGAGTTATTTTTGAAAAAAATGTAAAAATATCTTCAGTTGGCTCGAATGTTAAAACAAATAACTAAGAGTAGCGTGAACTTTTGCCTAAAGAATACTATCTGCAATAATATCCTGTCATAACATTGAACATCCTTTCAATTAAAATATAATTTATTTCAAGTGAATGTCCTGTGTTTTTATTACAGTATTCTCTGTCAGTCCCCATATTTTTTTTTGGAAACAAGACTGTGAAAAGATTATTTGTCTTATACATTGTTAAAAAATCAAGGCCCCAACTAACTCGCAATTTCTTTTAATTTTAGAGGAAGTGGGAGAAAATAATGGATATTTTAATCTTCTAGAAAGTGGAGGTTTATCTAAAATATGGCTGTTTAAATTGCTCTCTCACTTTTGTGAACTGCTGTTTCATTTTTACAAAAGAAAAAGAAACATTTCATGAAAAGATTAATAAAAGGCCCCACTTCACTACCTTCCCCCTTAAGATTTATCTCCACGCCTTTTTCTCCGTTGGGTATTGTAATTACATGGTTCTTTCAGGCTGATCAGCGTAGCGTGCAAAGGCTGCCCATTCTCTCAAATATCTCTGGAACTTTATTCATTTAACTATGAGTCTCTCTTTTTCTTTTGAAAATTTCTTTCTTTTAATGGCTATAAATTAATTTCAGTAATAGTTCTTATTTGAGGGTCCATATCACAGGTATTGACATAGTCACCTTTCCAAAAATCTAAATTTCCAAAATGTTTCTAACTTAACAAACCTCAAGCCTCTTTTACCAGCATTTTGTATCCTTTGGAAGGATTCATGGATTACTCCATGTGATCCTTTGAAGCACTAACCAAAGAGGATTTTATTTTATTTTTTTTCTGTCCTGAAAATCATCCACAAATAGTTTTCCAGCAGGGTTTTGGGGTTTTTTTTTCCTCTTTAATATTTTATTTCTCTCTCTGGGGATTTTAGAGAAAAGAGAGGAAAAAAGTCTTTGGAAAAGTACATTGTGGTTTTCTTTTCAATAGATATTTGAGATGTTTTGTGCAATACAATAGTTAAATAGCTAAATCTCTTCGGAATCAAAATAATACGTGACTGCAGGGCTGCAGGGCACGCCCACTGCCAGCAGGACGTTGGGCACCAGCCTGAACACGGGCCTCCCGGGCTCTCCAAACTGTATCATTCACTCAGCTGAGAACTTGGAGGGGTCCCCTCCCCATGTGCCAGTTTTTCTTTCTATATTTTTTAATTCATTGAACAGTGTAATTGAGAATTCTGAGTGAAGATGAGCCAAAGCACCAACCCTATCAACTCAAGACTGAATGATTATTAAAATGATTATCACCATCATTAGGATCCTATTGTAGAGAAAATAATTGTTACACATTTCTACTACTTTCTATTTAGAGTTAAATTACATTCTAATTACTTTCTTAAATTTTTTTTATCCTCGCCCTTAGACATTCTTTCATTGCTTTTAGAGAAGGGGGTGGTGAGGGAGGAGACGGGAGAGAGAGGGAGGGAGGGAGGGAGAGAAAGAGAAAGAAAGAGAGAGAGAGAGAGAAATAGAGAAAGAAAAAGAGAGAGAGAGAGAAACATTGGTCAGTTACCTTCTTGTAAGTGCCCTACTGGGCATTGAACACACAACCCAGGTAAGTACCCTGACTGGAATTGAACCTGCAGCCTTTCCATCTAGGGGACGATGCTCCAACCAACTGAGCCACACCAGCCGGGGCTCTAATTACTTTTCTTTGTTGAGATGATGTCTCTCTCACTCTCAGAAAAGATTGAAGATTGCAGGTTCACTTGCTTCAGGACTTTTAAAGACCAATTACTTTGATATTTTTGTCAAGGTGCCACTTCTCGCTTCCTTCATCCTACAGTTATTGGGCAGAGGATTCTAAAACGGCACTAACGAAGATAATAGGGGACTATGTAAGGCCTTTGCCCCCGGCAGTAGTCAAACCAGCTCGCCTAGACGAAAGGGATGATGTTATGTTCAGGCCTGCTCATTCTCTCTGCCTGTCGAGGTGAACAAACTCCAGGAAGGAATGGACCCTCCCCGCTATACCTGGGAGCCTCCATAGTTTGTGGTGGCTGATGTGACCACTGCCTCAGCTGCATCTTGGCGCGTAAGCTGGATGTGAAAGCAAACAACCACCTCAGAAAAGATGGTCCCATGTCTCTGAGTCATTTTCCTGATTGATCTAATTTACCTTGAAGGTTAATGTATTCTAAACTAATTCTGAGATTAATAACCACTTAAAGATATATGAAAGGCATTTAGCTGTCTGTGAACACTGTGTCATAACCTCGTTCATTGCCTCCTCCATGACTTTGGAGAGTTATTTGATGAGATTTAAGGGGAAATTCGATTGTCGAATATGGAGAGTGACAGGTGCAATGCATAAAGGGCTTTGGAACTTATTCTTGTTAATAATAAAAACAGGCATGTAATTTGATTTTCAGTAATGGGATCTTAAGAAGCAAATATTTATTTTCAAGGTGGAGATCATTTTTATTTATTGAAGGAGATAATTGAATACGCTGTTTTGCTAAAAGGGAAAGATTACTTTTAGGATAGAAAGTGACACATGGGTTTTTATTTCACCTCATTTAATTTACTTAATCGATTGCTGAGAGATCCCCGCATGTGGGCATCTTAAGTAGTGGTTCGCTAAGTGTTTCTCCTTGTTTTCAATCACTTGAAACGTATTTACTAGTGTGATGCGGTTAAACTCATTTGGGCTTGCTTAAACGGGAGGTTTCCAACCCAGCGAACGGCAAGATCATCCCTTTAAAACTTTCTTTCGCCCTTCTAGTATTTTCCCTCAGCCTTTATTTACCTTCTTTTTTTCATTGTTGTTCTCCTTTTTCATTTATCTAACTCAGCTTCCAAAGACCAAGTTCAAAGTGAACATGGATCTGTAGTAACTGAGGTTGCAGCACAGAGGAAAAAAGTGTAGGGGAAGTACTGTTAAGATTTATAGATTTTGGAGTGGCATGGAATGAAAAAGTAACGTTTCCCTTACCTCCACCTTGAGCTGTGATCTGGAGCTATTTGAAAAGAATAGAGTTTAATTTAGGCTTTTGGATAAATCAGCATCATCAACACCACCACCACCACCATCATCATCATCACCATCCCCAGTTCACTACACATGAGAAATTTACTAAGCATTTTCTCAGTATTGTCTCTTTTGCTATATGTGTCACTAACACAAGGAAAGTGACTTTATCATCTCCCATTTTACAGAAAGGGAAGCTGATGTCTCCCATTTCCTTACAGTTTTGCCTCAGATCCAAGTTACAACAAAAGGTGCTACATGGTGGCATATTCGTTCCGCAGCCCAAGCAAATGCGTTCTTCTAGGGAACCCTTCACAGTAAGAGTACACCTATAAGAAGAGTCCATTGTTTTATGTCCTGGTTACATGTAGCTCAGGCAGTAGACTTTTGCTTTTGTGGCTCTACTTACATGAAGAGGGTAATGCAGGGGTTGGAAGAACTCATGGGCTGGGGCCAGGCTTGCATTCTCACTGTGTGATGCAGCGAAGATGAGGGAGTTTCTCCTAAGTCCCTTAAGTAGTAAGAAAGCCCACAGGGCACTTTTTGACTTGTCTACACCTATGAGGGATGGACACAGAAGCTGTGGGACATGGTAGGGAGAAGAAGACCCTACCGACCCCTGTAACACACTGAGACCTGGGACCCAGGAAAGGCATCATTTGGATGCTGCCACCCAGAAGGCATTGATGGCCAGGAAGGACATCACAGAGGGAGTGATAACCACTGAGGAGGGAATGGACACTCTGCTGGCTCAGAAGGGACACATTTCTCTTCTTCCTCATCCTGTTCCAGCCCCCAACACCAGAAATGTAACAGCCAAGGAGAGGGGGACGGGGAGGTGTGAGGAACCGGCCACGCCCCTCCTCCACTCCAAACATCTCTGCTCTTGGTCTAGCATGTATTCAGAGAAGTGCACTTGGACTTAAGCATGAGATTAAGGTTTTAAATCGTCCTAAACTGAATTTTAGTAACCAAAGTGACCAAGAGTTTTTGAATCCATGAAAAACCATTGAGACTTAGAAGGATGGTTTCAACCAGTCCGAGGAAAGGGGTGGGTGGCTGGGGGCAAAGACTAGTTTCCTGTTTGTGGCCCCTTTCAAGGGTCGACTCCACCATACATTGTAAAGTGCTGTGTATATGTAGACTGTTTTCCTGTCAACGGCGATCACATCAATTATTGGATGTCAGTGTGTGCCAGGCAGTCTGCCAAATGTCTCCTTGACACAATGCTCACAGTGCCATATATACAAAGCATGTTTGAATCATGAAGCATGATAATACAATGAACCCTCTTGACCTAACCTCCCCACTTAAGAAGTATAGTAACACCTATATCATGAGACTTCTGGTATGTTCCTCTTTGTTCTCTTTTCCTTTGCCTAATTTATTTACCATCCTGATGACTTTTTTAGCTTATTATTCCCTTGATTTAAAAAAAAGTAGTTTTCCCAATTTAGGTTGCTGAGGACAAGGGGCTCCAGGTGAAATGTCTGTCTGAGGGACACAAGGCTCTCTTGCTAGAGTATAAGCTCCATCCCACTTGGAACATAAGATGTCATCTGCCTTCTTCACTGCCACCACTGTCCATCTTGCTGCCTGTCACAGGGTTGGTACACACACAAAAGTATGACGTGTATCCCAGAGTGAGATGCTGATGGGTATGGGGACCACGGCCTTGATTGCCTTTAGGGAGCATATTTTGTGGTCTACCTCTTTTTCTAACCCTCACGCACATCCTCTAAGTTAGTTTTCATTAATTTTGTTTTACATATGAAGACACCAAACCAAGGAGAACTGTAGTCTTTTACCAAACCTGCGCACAGCTAAGTGACCAGGCCAGCACTGAAGCCAGCCCTATCAGGTAAGAAGGCTTGCTGTCTTTGCATTGTACCAACTGAACTTCATCTTCGCTGCTCAGGGTCTCACGGGGCCAGGGCTGGGGCCACGAGCAAGGCACACGACGCCTGGCCCTGCCTTCCTGGGGACTTCCAGGTTCTCTGTTGCCGTCTTTGCACGGACATAAATTGTACCTTTAATGGGTAACTTCTAAAAAATGATTTAAAGAAAAAGTTGCTCCTGGAGCTTGAAGCTGCTCATTTATGTGCTGGCTTTGTTGCATAAACATTGAATGTATGGTGGGAGTTATGCTAAGAAAATGATTCATCTCCACAAGTTATTGATTCTTTCCTGAGTCAGAAAAGTTTGGAACTGAGCGGAGCTATGATTGGTTTATGGAGAGGTATCAGTAAAGACTAGAAAGAAGATGTCTCCATAGCTGGACCAGTTTTGCAATCCCTTCTGCCATTATTGAGCTCAGACGATTTTCACAGTCAATTCTATTACCTGATGTAGGCGACCATGTTCCAGCCCACTGTTCAGAAAGGCAGGCTTTGTCATCAATAAGAATAATCTATCACTGATAAGAACCTTTAAATTGTCCTTATTGCCCCAAAAGTGTTCTTTAAAAATGCTACGAGGTATCCTGTCCCGTCTTTCACAATGAATTATGAGTTCAATTTCTTTTAAACTTGAGCCTTTTTAATTGAAAATTCTTGTTGCAGGGGTTTTAACATCTCTAGGTATTTTAATATATTGCTTCACTTCCTTGACTCTTAGCTGATTTTATATATATACATATATATTTATATATTATATTTGTATGTACTAATTGTGAGAATTTTATTTTGCTGCTTGTTTTCCTTACACTTTTTGGTTGGTTAAATGGCTCCGTTGGGGTGACTTACTTAAGGAAAAAGCAGTCTTGTTCTATGGAAACCAGATACCTCTCTTTGAAGGAGGTATTTTAGAGTCATTTTGGAGTTCTAGTGCCAGCATTTACTAGGCATGTGACATTGGGCAAAACGTCACTTCTCTAAGTCTCAGTTTGCTCAGCTATGAAAGTAAGTAACTGCTCTTCAGAGGGGGTTTCTGGGACCGAATCCACTAGGGCTGACGCGTGGCTTGGCGGTGTTTGGCCAATAGCGAGCCTTCGTCTGACAGCAGCCACTGCCATTCTCGGTTTGGACGGGGAGTGCAGGCTCCCTCCTGAGCATTGGTCATCCCTCCTGAAAGCATGAGCCTCAGTTCACTGGGAAAGTTCCCTTTTACATTACGAATCAGTTACCCAAAAGGATGATATGGGAGAGACCGAAAAAGAGTTCTGTGCTGCAAGTTCTCTGGCCAAGAGCTGGCAGATAACTGGGGCCTACCACCAAAATGCTGAGTGATCTTGAAAACAGTTTCTCAGGTGACATTTGAGCATTCAGGTCGCTATAGTCAGCTCACAGCTTGACAGCCGCCTTGTGGGAGATCCTAAGCCAGAACCATCCAGCTAAGCTGCTTGTGGGTTCCTAACTCTCAGAAAAAGTGAGGAGCAATAGGGGCTTATTATTTAAGTAACTGAGTTGGGGGTCTGTTTGTTACGCAGCAATAGATAGCTTGCCACCCATTACAAACTGCACCTCTGCCATCGCTCTTGATGTTCCCAGCCCTCTTCACTGCTTTCTCTGTCCTTCTCCCTCTCTCTCCTCCCCCACTCTCATTCTATAGCACTTGGAAACTTCAAACATTTATTTAATTCATTAATAATGTCTATCGTCTATCTCTTGCCTTCTAAAATGTAAGTTTTACAAAGGTAGACATTTTGATCTGTGTTGTTAACTGCCGTATCCTTAGTGCCTGGTAAATAGGAACTCAATAAATGTGTGTTGAAAGAATAAATAAATGAACATTAAGAGAAATGCAGTTGTCTTGCTCGATTAAGGCTGAAAGGAAACTTTCATGTTCGGATTTTTTGTTGTGGTCTCAGCTCAGGTCTGCTGTCGACTTGGGGCATCTCAGCAGATAAGGTTCAGAGAGCTGAGAGATAAGGTTCCTGTCGTTTGAGAAAACATTTTTTAACATCATTAAAAATTGGATTCTTTTTCTAGTTGGTTATAAACTTTAATAAATTTGCCTGCTGGGAAAAGATGGATGAAATAAATGGCCTTCTGTTCAAACGATTTTCCCCTGAATTTAATTTCATCCATGCATAGCCTCAGTGTGAAGTTGCTTTAGGATTCCCTTGATAAGAAGCAATGCAGAAAAATGGTAGCGATCACAACAGGGGTGGATGGGACCCAAATAACTCTGGCCTGCCTTTCTTTTTTTTTTTGTCTTTATTGGTTTCGGGTTTCCATCTCCTGTGTATTTCCAAAAGATACTGAATGTTTTCTGTCCCTCTTAGACACATTGAATGTGCTCCAAGTGTTCCTTCTGCCTTTGCCACGAGAACTTTGCAGTTCTTGTGATTAAACATGCAATTAAGACTTAAAGCACCAGCCGTGTTGCAGTTAGGATGAAGCTGCAACCTTGGTGGCAGATGTAAATGGCAAGCCCTCCAATCAGAATCAGAAATGGGATTTTGCTCTTTCAGTATGTGTCTGGAAAACCTTCTGTTACATGGTAGTAACCGGAATCCCTGGAATCTGGAACTCAGTGACCTGATGGTATTTCCTTTCGGGCTGATAATGGGTGATTTGGGGAATAATCTGTAGACGCCAGTGTATGTATGATGCAGGGCAAGTGATGCTATTTTCACGTGTTTATCAATGTGCCATAGCATCTCTCCTCACTGGGTGCATCGCCTTGGAAATCTGACATTCACAGGTGAAATCTCTGAAATCCCCTGCGCTGCCTTGAGTTGCAGCAACTTAATGTGAAAAATAGATTCCTTTGTTTCCCGTGGGAAAGATCTAAGGTTGCTGCATTCTTTTTTTTTTTTTTTTACCACAGTCTGAGTACTTAATCATATGGACATTGTCCAGCAAGAAAAGGGTCTCTTCCTCTCTACCCTATTAACAACATTCTTTCCATCTTAAGAAATATAAATATTGGAGCATACTCATGAAAATGACAACCTATGCTGATCTATTACTGCTCAAAAAGTGTGATAAAGGGTGCTGTTAATGAACTCTTTTCACCAGAATAATTTTAAGTGCAGCCTCATATTTTAGAGCCATTTGAGCTGCCAGGGAAAGGTTAGTAGGCTGGCCTGAGAGAGCCGGAAGTCAGACATCATTAGTTTAATTAAATTCTATTAATATAGCAAAAACAGACTTGAGCCTTCAGTTTTGCAGAGGACCTTAACGGGGAGAACCGCCGGTAGTTACAGCAGCAGCTGGGAGACAGGAGAGCTCCAGTTTTTTAACCCACGGCCAGCCTCCCTTCTGCAGAGCATTTCCTGTCATTACCATCCCTTGGTCATGCAGCAAGTATTAGTCACACGCATGCTGGGTTCCTGCATTGCTCTGGTGCTGGGGATAGAGCAGCGAGGAGCAGGTTCAAGGTCCCTCCTCATGGGATGCTTACATCCCGGTGTGGGGCTGGGCGGGCAGACTCTAACACAGACAAAGGGGATAATTATGGCTGGTGATAGATGCTGGGAAGGGAAAGGAACAGGTGCTGGGATAAAGAGGGTGCAGGGAGCACAGGAATAAACTCTAGACTGGGTGGTTGCATGCCCACTCTCCGAGGAGGTGGCCCGTAAGTTGAGACCCAAAGGACGCGCTGGATGAAGACATTGGGGCGGGGGTGGGAGGATGGTGGAACGGCTGGGGAAAGGCCCAGAGCTGGGGACAGGACCAGGGTTTCAGGAAGAGAGAGATCGGGCCAGAGCCTGGGGCCCGTTGGTAGGGGTGAGTGTGGAAAGCCAAAGGGGGCCAGCTAGCAGGAGTCTGGGCTGGTATACAACGGTGCAGAGTCCGGATTTTGGGTTGTATCTTAGGGCCGTGGGAAGCCGTTGCAGGGCAGTCACGTGACTTGGTTTATAGTATTTAAGTTGACTTTGGTGCTAGTGTTTGGAGAACGAACGTAGAGGGTCAGGAGGCAAAGCAGGAGGACTCTTTAGGGAGCTAATGCGTCATCTCAGTAATAAATGATGCAGCCCCACCGCCCTCCACACGGAAGTGGCTACCTGATAGCTGAGTGTGATTATCGTGGTTAAGGCAGCCTGTGGCCTGCGGCCTTTCACAGCGGGGCCCTCCATCCTTTTCCAGATTTCTTTTCTGCTACTTCTGACCATTGGTTGGTGAAGGCCACTCAGTACTCTCTGGGCCACGACGTGCATTTCAGTCCCTCACATTTGCTCAGGTTACTGGTCCTATCCGAAGTAGTCCACCTGTCCATTGGCGAGGTCATTCCCACCCTTCAGGTCGGACTTTGGCACTGCTTGCTCCATCAAACTCCTGGGGACCAGGTCAGCCTCTCATCTCTGGTCTGAATCTGGATCGATCGCACTGCAAACCCCTTTCCACCAAACCCTGGGGATGCTCATTCAAGTAGTCCATTTCCCCAGCTCGCCCACTAGCTGCCTAATCAGGCATTTGGGAGGAATTGGGAATTCATAAATGAAGTGCCCTGGGTGACTTGGAGAGCCACTCAGCTCCACCAGGGACCTCACACTTCTCGTCTGCTGTCCTGTAGCACTGGTTGTTCCTCTGGTTGATGTTTGCATGGGGGACGTGGGTCCCTCGTGTTCAGAATGGTCTGGGTTTGTGGCTCTGCAGTTGGCAGCTGCGTGTGGTCAGGCAAGTCAGTGTCCCAGAGTGGGGATAATACCCGCCCCCCTTTGTGAAGATGAAATGAAATGCTCTCTGTGAGGTAACCGGCACCGAGCATGTGTCACGGAAAGAGGAGGAACACTAACTAGTTAGTATATATTCTATATGTGCCAGCAATACTCTAGGCCACACTTTAACTGTTTCCTATGGAGGAACTCACTAGTTCTCATTATGACCCTAGGAAGCCAACTCTATTGCTATTATCTCTGTTTTGCAGAGGAGGAGACCGAGGCACAGAGAAGTCGAGGAATAGGCCCAATGACACACAGCCAGTAAATAACCATCAATAACGAAGCTGTATATAATGGTAACTAGTAGCCGTGTTCTTAGCTTCCTGTGCTCGCCTGCTTCTCCTAGGGCAACAGTGGGGCCACTCGGGGAGCGATTCTTTGTGGGGAATGTGTTTACTTGCCCCAGCTTTTCATGAGGTGGGGGAGCTATCATGATAGGGACTCAGCATACGGTAACTCTACTTATAACTCCTGTGGATCCTTTCCCTCCTCTTCCCCATCCCTATCCTACCCTGGAGGCTCTTCCTTCCAAAGCTTTTCTTTTCCCAAGCAACTTACGTGGTCATCGTCCACGTGAAAGGTGGTCAGCAGCCCTTGTTAAAAAAGAGAATCGGAATGCACCTGAGATGCAGTCCAGCACCTGAGGTGGGAAGGCCCCTGGTCAATTTCTCCTGAGCGAATGAATGAAATTAGCCTTCTCCGCCTCCGTTTCCTCTTATTCTTCTTCCTTAGGGTGGTTTCGTCTCTGGCCTTGGTTCCGTTGTCTGTACAGTCAATGAACTGGATCTTGGATTGAACTGCACACACACAGTAACATGTTATGTGCCCCCAAATTTTTCATTTGCTCAACTCAGGTGTCCACAGGCCAGCATGTGTTTCGGAAAGTGACAGGCCTGTGGGACAGCGGATTGTTTGAAGGCATGAAGATAGCTTTAATTTTCTCTCTCACACTGACGATATCTACCAAGAAGAATTAATTTGTGTTGCTATGAAGTCCTGAAATCCTGCCTAAAATATATCGCCTCTAGCAGATGGTGGCTGCTGTCTCTCTATAAAGGGAGATGGGATGCCACCGACATGCAGATGTGTTTAATGGGAAATATGAGGACTGAGATTGCCAACAGCTTGGGTATCTCTTTGGTTGTCAAGGACGGGCAAGCTGTCATAAATCAGCTTGAGCAAAAAAAAATCAATTTATTGTAAGGATTCTGAGGCATCACACACAACCTTGGGACAGGGATGTGGCTATGCCTCAGGGGTAACTGGACTCGGAGACCCATACATCAGGGACGTGATAATCTTGCCCTTTTGTCCTGCTTCTCTCTGTAAATCTGGTTTAGTCTTGTCTTCCTTTTGCTGGCACCCAGGCCTTTCCCTTCTGGTCTCGGGGAGCTCTGCTGGGCTTCACGGCTTCTGGGCGAGGACCGATGCCTGTTTCCCTTTCTCAGTTCTAGCTCTCAGGTTCCCAAGGAGGTTCCCAAGGAGGTCCCCAAGGCGATCCCTCGCTGGTGCGGTCTGGATCAGGGACAGTGAGCCGGAGGATGGGCGACCGCAACACTGCTGTTTCTATCACCACCGTGCAGAGGGAGTGAAGAGGAACTGCTCCCGGAAGAGGCGGAGGGGCAGCTTGCAGATGGGGACCAGAGCCAACACAGGACACCAGGCAGTTTCAGCAGTGAAGCGTTTCCAAAAAGTGTCCCGGGACGATCTAATTTGCATTGCCATGAGAGTCCAAAGTCATACCAGAAGGATTACCTCTGATGGAATAGGGCTGTTGTCTTCTCCGTAAAGAGAAATGGAATGCTACCATTCCCCCGCTGGCATTAAGTGGGAAATGTTAGGACTGAAGTTCTGGATGGCTGGAATGGTCACAATGAAACACCAACCTCGTTTTTGGGCCCGTTTCATGCAACAGAGAGCCGTCTTGACCGTACATTGTCCGGATGGTAACACAAAAAAGTAAACAGAGTGCGGGTTTCTGTGTTTCCTCCTTTTGCTGTCCCCCGGGGCAGGCTTCATCACCACTCTGTCTCTGCCGAGGAGGAGACAGAGACGGAGACTCGGAGAGGTCAAGTTGCCCAGAGCAGGGAGCAGAGGAGTCAGGATTCAAGCTTGACCTGTGTCAGAACTTCCCAGCGAGTGTCCTGTGGACGAGGGGCCGCGCTGGTGTTGCCTTGGAAAGGTCTGGGATGGCCAGAGCTCTCGGGCCGGTCAGCCCCAGCCACAGCAGCCTCATGAGGGCTCCAAATCCCCCCAGGTTACCTGTGTGCCATGTGAAGATTGTCATCTTCCCTGTGTACTATGGAGCGAGGATATCAGGAGAGATTTTCCGTACACTTTTTAACGTCAAAGCATGTCACGGAAAAAAACAATTTTCCAGGTGCTAGGATTTGAATATTTAAGTGCAGCTTTGGTGGGTGCTAGCCCAACTCAGGGTACCCAGGGCCACAGTCCCTCACCGCTCCGCTCGTCGTGACGAAGGCCCCCGTTTGTGCCGGCCATCCCGTGGGCCAGCCGCCGAGCCAGGTGCCCGCAACTACATTCGCTTTGCCACATGCTTGCCCTCTCTGATAAACTCTCAAATAAAAATTACGAGCAGGAGAAAATACACCACGGAAAGAGACAGTGAATGATTTCATGTAGGGGCGGGACTCATGGGTGAGGAGGTCGACGGAGTGGCTTGATTCGATAGGGTTTATTAATATAAATGTTTTTAAAACATCAAAGAAAGCAAGGAGGGAGTGACCTACTTAGAACGAGAAGAGAAGTGTCAGGTACTTTCCCTTTTCCTTTGCTAAGGAAACCCTGTTTTATTCTGTGCTTAGTGCTGGGGAATAAATCAGGTCTTGGAAATTGGTTCTCTTCTGTCTGTGGCCGGGTGAGATGTCACGTAACATGAGGCTTGGCATGAAAGGCAGTGAAAGGGCTTCTGAAAACCATTTTCCTCCCTGGATCATGGAGAAAGAAATGTCTTTTAAAAAATAGAAAAAATAAAAGTTAAAAAAAGGAGAAAGAAATGTGAGAGGAGTCCTTGTCCCCTCTTACACTCTAGCTTGAACTTGCTCACGTGAGTTTTCACAGCTTGGAGATGCGGCCGTTATCTTGTACGGATGAAGCAGCAAGCCGAAGACCGAAAGTCCTAAATGCGGAGTAGAGAGAGCAGAGGAAAAGGAGGGAGGGAGCCTGCGTGCTGGAAGGTATTTTTAGTCCGCTCTCCAGCCCACATACGCCCTGGAACCAGCTAGCAACAAACTTCTTGTTATTTAAATGGTTGATACACGGACACCGGAGAGGAGAAATGGAAAGTTGGTTGGATATCTTTTCTTATTTAAGATCCCTGTGCTCATGGATACGAACAACAGAAGTGGGGGTACCAGAGGCGGAGGGGGTAAAGGGGATCAAACACATTGTGACGGAAGGAGACGAGACTTGGGGTGGTGAACGCCCAATAGACTAACAGACACCTGGAACTTCTGTACTGCTATTAGCCAGCGCCGCCCCGGTCCATTTAATGAAGAGAAATTCGAAGAGGAGCGAGACAAAGTGCTGCCTTTCAGGAAAAAAGGACCCCCTGGTGGGGCATTTGCTATTTGGTGAAAACATCATAACCAAAACAAGTGGATTATTAGTTAATAAGAGGCAGATGATTTAAAGATAAAATATTGAAAACACAGCTGTTGAAATACATGTGTGATATGAAACTCAGATATTGCTAAGATGAATAGTGCAAAATATGTTAGTCCCCTGCAAATAATTTCCAAAGAAAATTATCAATAATTTGGTGCATAAACTTTCTTTTTTTCTTATTACTGCTCTTAACTTTTAAATTTCTCACAACACTTGTAACACACTATTCCTAATGTTTTACGACTTCCTTTTCACTTTCTGGTATGTCTGTGTACACACCGTGGGTCTCACGCAGTCTTTGTGAGGGCTGCGTGACAGTCTCTAGAGCACAGGCGGCACACACAAGGCCCGTGGGCCGAGTCTGGCCCTCCGCCTTGTTTTATCCGGCCCACACCCTGTTTCTACCCGGCAACAGCACCGAACTCCTTGCCCCTCATTGAGGAGTAGTTCCATTTATATGGTTCTAACATGACATTCGGCCCCTTGAAGGCAACCACGAGGCTGATGTGGCCCCCAGTGAACATGGGTTTGACACCCCTGGTCTAGTACGTACTCCCTTCAGGGAGAGCATTTGGCATTAGCTGTTAAAGCTAAAATGTTCAAACTTTGTATCTTTAGGAATAGCCTATAAAATAAGCCCCAAACAATACAAAAAAATGTGTGTGGCCTGGAACATTCGTTGTAGCTTTGCGTTGACAACAACATTGACAACAAGTTGAGGACATTGAATGAGACTCTGTTTCAGTTCTTGATCACATCTTTTAATTGCTTATATTTTCCTGAGTGCAACAGCGTACAAGCATTCACTAACTTGAAGCCCGCTTTTTAATTTTCTTCTCGAACAACCATTCCGCTGTTGTATTTGCTGCGTATGTTGTCGGGTTGGTAACCATGTGCTCTCACCAAGAAAGTGATGTAAAATCCTGCATCACCCGTACGTCCCTGGTTCTGTTTCTGTGATTGTTGATGGGCTAATGGACCGTACGGTTTTAATGACGAGAACACCAGTGCAGAGGCAGAGAGTGATATTAGCCTTTCTCCTCAGAGGGATATGCCTTAATTACACTTAACCGCTCAGGTTATTAACTGCGTAACTACCTGCAAAGAGCGTATACTCACTCTCTTATAAAACAAATAAATTTGTTTTTACAGATTGAATACCATTTTAGAATTTACTTCAGAGACAAAAAGTGACTATATTTAAAAATAATAATTTTATGTCACTTATTCGAATAGTAGAGCCCCTGCCACATTGTTCAATAACTAGTTATTGAGTGCTTGCTTGGCCCCGGACTCTGTTCTAGGTGCTGGGGTTACGGCAGTCAGGAGGCCAGACAAGGCTTTATCCTGAGGCCGATTGCTTTCCAGTGGCGTAGGGCTTGAGTGAAAATTCCGTGTGGGTTGCCCTACCTGACACCTAGAGGGGAATTGGCACTTGGGACCAACCTGGACATGACTAAATAGTTGACATTTCTTAAAATGTTTTATTTTTTATTGAATTTCTTGGGGTGGCATTGGTTAATAAAATTGTATAGCTTTCAGGTGTACAATTCTATAACACATCATTTGTACACTGTATTGTGTGTTCACCACCCCAGGTCAAGTCTCCATCATCCCTCCATCACCATCATCCCCCCTATAATTAGTTTACAGTTTTATTGAAATGAACATTTCTTCCTTAAATAAATGAGAAGAATCAGTTGCCAAATCAAAATTCACAACTATTAGCTGAGTGACCAGTTAGACATTTCAAGACGTGTTTGTAGTAATAGATAAATATCTGAAACTTCCGGTGGAATTTGTAGAATTGGTAGTGGGGTTATATTGAAATTTACTTAAAATCTACATTTAAAAAAATCAGTTATCAACTTTGTGGCTGAAACTAGCAATTCTCCCCACCCTATTCTGTTGGCTACCAGTTACTGCGGGGAAGGCATGGTTCTGCTCTGTTCCAGAAGGTGCTGGCTGGGCTCATCTAGGTGTTTGCGTTTAGTTGGCAGGTCCCTAGGGGCTGCCTGCTCCCAGGGGGCCTCATTCCCATTCTCCCAGGGGTTACTGGGGCTTGTTCACACAGCAAGAGTGTTCCAATTGTCATGCTGTTGGGGGATTGGAAAACAGGTGGTCTTAAATACCCTGGTGGTGGGATGATGGGTTGGTAGCTCCATTTGGGAGGAGACCAGGAAACTGTAAGTCGTCTTAAAACTCAGAAGCCGGGCAGTTACAAGTCCTCTATTCTCTTGGTGAAAGCAAGTCAGGAGGCTGGCCAGCCACAGCTGGGAAGGAGCAGAAACAGACTCTATGTCTTGCTGAGAGAATTTGCAAAGAACGTGTGGCCATTTTTAATCTGCCCCATTATGTGCTATTCTGTTGTTTGATGACAGACTGCTGGGAACTAAGTAAAAAGCAGCAGCTACACTTTACAATGTTTTGACCGCAACGTGATGTGGTTAAATTTGTCCGGAAGCCGCACCAGGTTTCTCCCACTCAGACATCACCATCGTGGAGCTGGGGATAGAGTCTCCACTCTCTGCATAGCGGTTCAGCACAACGTACCATTTCTAATAAACGACACACTCTTTCTTCCCAGATGAGTTCTGCTATGTGTTCTTGTCAGGAAGACACACAAGCAGCAGATCACCTGGTGGCTGGGTTAATTTTTAATTGTCATGTTTATTCCAGTGAAACGTAGATGTGCCTGATGAGCTAAAAAAAATGAAGGCGATGTGAAAATGGTGGCTTGAGTTCTCACCGTATTTGATTTCCTCTCTTGGAGGACACACACTTGTCACGCTGATGAGGGACTACAAAACAGGTAGTCTTACACCCTGGCGGTGGGACTGCCAATTGACAGCCCGGTTTTGGAGGGCACCTTGGAGATTTCTATAACAGCTGACCGTGAATCATACTTTAATTGTCCTTACCCGTTTCCTCTTATTGGGCATAGCAAGGAATCATTTCCCAAAATGCATTCCAAAGAACGGTAATTCTAGTAGCAGAAAGCCAACACAAGGCTGCCATGGCCAGCCCAGTCTGGGAGATACTTGGTACCTTGGCCTTCTTTTGGGATTTGCACAACGTTATCCTTTCACAGGCTCTGGGGAGGAACTGAGCAATGGAACAATCCGTGTAACTATGCACCACTAAGCCTGCTAAGCTTTCCCAACTCACGTACAAGGCTTTCTCCTCACACTTCCCACCTCACACCCCATGCCCATAACCCACTCACTTCCTACGCCCGACTTCCTGAAGTTCCTCTGGGAAACTGCTGGAGAGGAATTTCTGCATCTCAATAGTGACTAGACTAGAAGGTCTCCATGAGCCTATGAGTCTGTTTCCTTAGCCCAAGCGAGCATTTTGGAATATTTCCCTCTTAGCGTCTACCTCTTAAGTCACTAAATTTTGTCACATGTTTTAGTGACTAAATTGTTATAGTTTGTAAATTCCAGGATGGTATCAACTGGCATGTGTGTTGGCAAATATTTCTTACTTTCAGTGTAAATATTGAAGTCAATTCATTACAGTCGGACCATGCAAATCGCATGGAAAGTCTTGTATGGGGACAGTTATCAGCTGTCCCCCTCGAGTCCTGCTGCTTCTCTTTGTGGTTAAGAAGTTAACATGGTTGTAAACATGTGCTTGAGCTGGGTAAATTGTCACCTCGTTGGGCATTTTCAAACACTAATTACAAAGTCCAACGACTGTGTCCAATGGTGGGGCACTTAACAGGAAACGCTACTGAGCGAAGTCTGAGAAGGTCGCGAGCCTCCTGGATATTTTATTGTTGTAGTTGTTATTGTTCAAGTCTCGGGAGAGATCAGTGGTCTAAACACATGTGACTCCTGGGAGCCATGTTTGGGGGGTGTGTATGGAACGTAATACCTTCACGGAAGGCAAGCTGTCCTCCGTGGGGCCCTCAGAGAAGGGGCGCTGCTTCTAGGAACTCAGATCGCTCATGTTTTTGAAATGGGCCAAGGAAACAAGGGCCAAACAAGGTGTACCGTGTCCCTTAACTCTGAAGACCTCTTGCCGAAACCGTAATGCCGGTGACTGCCCGCGGAGGCAGCACCAAACTCTGACCTTCCATGGTACTCGTTTGTGTTCTAACAAGATGTAAAAAAGTAAATAGCACCGAGAGGCGCACGTTAGTTAACTTGGGAGTTTCGCCGTGAGCAAAGGGTGTCACCGAGAATAATTAATGAGAAAATTATCACAAAATGATATTTGGGCCAAAAATACTTACAAAACTGCCAATTACACACAGTTTTTCCACTGCCACAAGTTCTGTCTCCTTAGGGGCCGGCCCAGGGCAGCCTCGCGCAGGGGGTCAGTTTCTGAATTAGCATATCGGCAGTGTCTACTGAGACCTCGGTTGCAGCATAGCTGTGCTTCCCCGCATGCTGGAAGATAGTGTTAGAAATCAAGACCGGTCCCATCAGAATGCTGAGCTCTGCCCTCTAAACATTTACCACTTTTTTTTTATCCTCACCTGTGGTCATTTTTTCCCCCCATTGCTTTTTAGAGAGGGAAAGGAAGCGAGAGAGGAAGGGAAAGAGGGGAACAACAGTGTGAGAGAGAAACATTGGTTGGTTGTCTTCTGTATGTGCCCAGACTGGGATTGTAGGCACCCAGGCCAGGAACTGAACCCACAACCTAGGTATGTGCCCTGACCAGGAATCAAACCTGCAATGTTCTGGTTATGGCATGTTGCTCCAAACGTCTGAGCCACACTGGCCAGGGTGCTCTCTTTTATTTATCAATATTTATGGCATGTTGTCATATCAACAGCCCTGCATTTGACATCAGGTAGGAAAAAAAACATACATGGCTTCGGGGCTCGTGGGACATACTGCCTGGTGCCCACCCTGAGAAATTTTCCATTTGCACATCAATTTGAAATACAAGAAAAGAAAAGATGTAAATCGTGCCCTGTGTTACGTTTCTCTCTTGTAAAGACGTGCTTAGCATGAGCATTATAGTTCGGTTTGTACTCTCTTCCCTGTAAATTTATTTCCAAGTTAATACCCAATCATGAGCTATTTGAATTAAGTTCTCATAGATTTTAATCTCACTCTACCCGGTGTTTTTGATAATAGGGAGGCTCTTCCTGAAAACCAAGATTAACCGTGTTTCCTGGGGGAAACATAATCAGCTCTTAAAGACACAGTCTGGCAGCGGGGCGTAGCACTCGAGACCTTGGTGTTGGGTGTGGTCCAGGCTCAGGAGCAGCGGCATCTCCAGGGAGTTTGCGAGACGTGCAGAAGCTCAGATGCTGGCCCAGACTTACTGAATCAGAATCTGCATTTTCACGTGAGACCTGCATGATTGGAATGTACACCCAAGTGTGAGAAGCGCAGCTCTAGAAACCTTTCCTGCCGTCCTCTCTCCACCTCGCCTCCAGCTGTCTCCGGCTGGCTGAGTTGCTTGTGTTGGGATCAACCACGCATGGCACCCAGCACTCAGTGTTGTTGATGTACCTGTTTGTTTCCCCCACTGCAATCTCCTGGAGAGGTGGGGCCTCTGGTCATTCATTTACCCTGAGCAATTAGCACTGTGGCAAATAGCATGTTGTGAGGTCTCAGTAAATACTGGTTGGTTGATGGTAGGGATCTGAATTGCCCATCATCATTAGCTCTGCTGGACCCCAAATTGAGCTGGATGTTTCCTACAGAGCAAGCAGAGTCTCACAAAGGTCCTCAGAGACGTAGGAAGTGTTATCACACAGGGGCCTGATGAGTGACCACCTTTTTAATAATGCATTAGAGCAGCGATTTTCAACCTTTTCCATCTTATGGCACACGCAAACTAATTACTAATATCCTGTGGCTCACACAAAAATATATTGTTTGCCAGTCAGGCTAAAAAATAGGTGTCATCTTGACTGATTTACAAAAAAAAAAAAATAATAATAGTAATTACCCGCCCTTTTTACTCCAAAGTGACTTATAAAAAAATCAGGTGTCTATACTTGCATGTAAGGATTTCTGGTACCAAGAATTAACCAATGAAACTCAGCTTTATTATATGACATGACCAATAAGATGCAACTCTGTTATATGACCTAATATTTATGGTTATGATGGCATTCATACCAGATGGCTATTTTTATGTTGGCTGTTGTCATTTTCTAATTTGACAATCTAAGGAAAAAGAGGTCAGTACCCCTGACTCAATTGTCAGGTATTGCACGTTTTACACATTTTTGCAGAGCACAAGTGTGCCACAGAACACAGATTGAAAATTGCTGCATTTGAGAAAGAGGTGACCCACAGGGTCACCATGTTCCAGGAGGAACATCGGACCAGGGTGAGCACACAGGTTTCCCTTCTTCCCAGACTGAGGCTTGAACCCTGGCTGCCTTCCCTACCAGCTCTGTGACATTGGACTAGATTTGCTTGATCCTCAGTTTCCCTAGCTGTCAATTGGAAGTCGTAATAAGATGATGTCTTAGCTTGGATTCCCTTGTAAGCAAAACCTGAGACAAGGATATAGGTGAAGGTAGTTTATCTGGGGGGTAGATTGTGGGTGTTTAGAATGAGGTAGTGGGAAGAGTGAGTGGGGGCCTAAGAAAAGTCACTGCAAGGGTCTTTGTTCAAGGACCTCCCGAGAAGGGCAGGGACTGCCTCCCAGAAGTGTCCACTGTCAGGATGGAAGCTAGGGAACCCATCGAATAAAGGACATCCCCAACAGCTTTCACTGTTTTGCATTGGCTTGTGCTGAGTATGCTTCCAGGAGGCAGAAGCAAAACTGTGGTGTGCTTGAGGTTGGACCCTGCACACAATGAAGCTGAGCTTGTGGAGAGCTGGCCACCACAGCTGCAGGTGAAATCAGGAGCCAAGGGGATGTGACATGGAGCCCAGCAATGTCCGTTACAGGTTGCCATGAAGATCACGCTCACAAAGCCAGGTGTGCAGTCAGCGCGCAGCAAATGCCAGCAGCATACCTGCCCAAGGCCGCTTAGGGCGGCCTGAGTTCACGCCCCTGTTTCTGAGAAGTTCAAACGATGCTCCTGACTCTTTCCCAGCCTTGTCTGCCTTCTCTCTCTTCCCCTCGCTGCAGCATCTCCAAATTAAGGAAAATGTTTGCTGGGGTCTCCGTAAGAAGCAGGCTTGATCAGATTTGGGAAATGTGGTCAGAATTCAGAGAATATATGGTTATAGATCCTTTCCTGCCCTCCTTCCAAACTACCACTTTTTACTTCACAGCCAAGAGAAAACGTGATCAATATCCAGATACAGATGTCATATGTGGGTCTGTGTGTACCCATTCAAGCCAACCTTTTTTTTCCCCTTCCATAGAAAACGGTTGTGGTCAGGGCCCAGGTGTACTCTCCCAGAGCTTGCTCTGTGAATTGAAATCGATCCTGCTGTTAGAAACGTGTCACTGTGCCTGCCATGACTTAACCTGACAGTTGGAATTCCTGTTTGGAGCCAAACACCTCCCAGCCAAGCCCCGGCACGCTCGCCAAATTGTTTCGCCTCTTTTATTGTCAGAAGTCGTTGCCTATCGCTGTGCTTTCCTGTAATGTTTTAGGCCTATTAACCAAAGATCCTAGTGTTAGTCGACAAAAAACGGAAGTCAGGGAGTCAGGCAACAGCCATTCATCATGGGCTTTGGCGCGGTGACTTGGAAGTATAAGAAAACTAGGGGTAGAGACTGAGTGGTCAGATGCCTGGAGGTTCTGGGAAACAATTAAGGACAAGAGAAGCTCCAGCTAATCTGTGCGCAACTGCAGCCTGGTACTTGATTTCCGAAGAAGCCTCTTCTCTAGCAAGACTTCTACTTTGGGACACATGTCAAAGATCAAAGATGCCTTTTTTTATTGGTCTGATAATTGCGTAAATTATATTCACTTAACCATCATAAGACAGTGTTCAATGACAAAAAGACCACTGATTTCTCTGGGAGGGTTACTTTTATTTATGAGGATTCTGTAAGTATATTCTAATATTGGTATTCAGTGTTTGGGAGTAGGGTTGTTAAACTAGTGGATAAGATATAAACCTGGAATTATTATTTCTAGATAGAGCCTTCTTGAGGATGAAACTAGTACATAACATATAATATATAAGCAAATCAGATCCCTGAGATAGATGACATAATTTAAGGCCCTGGGTACAGCCATGCCTGAAGCTTATTATTTTCTACTGCATGAGCCAATGTATTCTAGTTTTTTTTCATGGGCCATTTTGAGCCAGATTTCAGTTTTTTGTCCTCAAGTTCTTATTAGTACATTTTTCCTAGCACATAACCTGCTCTTGCCATTTTGAACACAGGTTATCTAATTCAGTCTGAAAAGTCAAATTTCCAGGGAAAAAAGTGTTGCATGTGTGCTGCTGGAATGTGTGCTTTCCTCATGAAAAAATCCACCTGAAATATCAATTTAAATAGTAGACATTTTGTTTGTCAATATTTAAAATGTTATTATATGCTTCGCAGGATTATGCAATGCAGGTAGAGTCCAGGTTATCACTTAACCTTGTGAATTTGTCAGTTTTTAAAAAATGTTTTAACTATCTCCCTCCCTCCCTGTTTTCCTTAGACACTGCCATATTACAGGAAAGATTTAAGGTACCAGGTGGAGGAGGGGATCCCCACAAGAAAGCAAAACCTAAAAGTCTGTGGTAAAGACTAAGGCAAGGAAGAAAGAAGCAAAAAACCTTAGACCATCCTGATCTACATACTTACTCAATTATTATTGATCTACACCTTTATTCAAATTTGTAGCTGAGCTACCAGTTTGGTTCTGAGCTTCCAACAGGTCATGAGAAAATTGAAACCAATTACTTACCTTAAAATAAAAATTACCCAATGCTGAGAAATTTGTACATCTCTTTAATAGTAAGAGGATGCAGAAAGTTTCACGTAAATACCTGGGTTCTTATAAAACAAGAGAACATGGTATCATAAATCTAATTTAGTATAACATTTTGGGGGGAGTGGGGGGCAAGCGAGCATGCAATGGAAGAAGATGATGCCCTGCAGAGGAATTACGTTGCCACAGTTGAGGAAGAACTTTTGACTTCCTTGAAGAGCAGATCAGCCAACTGTGAGTCATGCTTATCTTGGCTGAATATTGTTAATAAGTAGATTTCTTTTAGTAAACAGGTTTACAAATAAATGATACTCTATTTTATCAAATGGGCTGGTAATAGACTATAACCCACATTTCCTTAGAAGCCTGAATATACCTACACTATCTTCAGAAATTCTAGCACAGACAGGTATTTATAAAACACACTGCAATGTTATCATGGGAATTTTAATGTCCCCCGGGGGCAAAGCCAACATCTGCTGTATGTCTAGGTGCTTCTGAAGTCATCTCTAAAAAGGTAAAACTTGAAAATGGACTGCTTCAACAGGGTAATTTACATTTTGCAGATGCAGTTCAGGGGAGGCCGCTGGGCAGAGAGACACAGCGTCAGGCGGTAGCAAAACAGAGAGGCGGAATCTAGTTATCGACATGTACTGAGCATATTTTATTCGGCGTTTTGTTCCTCTGACAATGGAGGGAAGGAGGTGCAAGCATTTGTAAACAGCCTTCTGCATGACCCTCTCCCATGTACACAGACTCCTGCTGGATTGCACACAGCTGATCTAGGAATGCTTTTCTCTGGGGGGAGGGAGGAGTGAGAGGACGGTGTGTAGTCTCAGGGGTGGATAGTCAGACACGATTCAGCGGTGGTATGTAGGCATCAACGTCGTCTCAAGAAGAGAATGTTATGGAATTGTTGGAGCTTCATTCTGTAGTTCATCCTTAACAAATACCAGATTGATGGTGGCTGTCCGGGTTGTTGGTGTGCTGGTGTGTTGGTGTAGCTGTGTGGTTGTGGCAATGGGTTGAATGAACTCTGACGATGGGTGGGATGTTGGTTTGGCAGCATATGATCCTACAGTGGAGGATGTGTATGCGGTTCAAGAATAATATTTTGAGCCTGGCTGGTGTAGCTCAGTGGATTGAGCGCGGGCTGGGAACCAAGCGGTCCTGGTTCGATTCCTAGTTGGGGCACATGCCTGGGTTGCAGGCCGGGTCCCCAGTGAGGGCCATGTGAGAGGCAACCACACATTGCTGTTTCTCTTCCTCTCTTTCTCCCTCCCTTCCCCTCTCTCTAAAAATAAATAAATAAAATCTTAAAAAAAAAAAGAATAATATTTTGAAAAGACAAAAAATCTTCACTTTTCATACAAATATAAAATGAAGGTGTGTCAAAGGTATTTGACTTACTAATTAACGATGGGACGAAGAAGTTACAATGCGTTCGAAGGAGAACGCGAAGAGCGGATGGATGCATATCCCATCAGAAGTGCAGAGATGAATTTGCTTGATGGACGCAAAGCCGGTCAGTGTCCACGGAGCAATTACGGACTGTGTGCCCCGGACACGATGGACGCCTCTGTGGGCAGGAATCATTCACACGACTTTCAGTGTTTACCTCAAAGTCAATAAAAGGTGCAAATAACCCACATAGAGCACCTGCTTTCGTTCCTATTTTAAAATCTTGCACAGCTTCTCTTGACGATGCTTCAGCTTAAAATGCAACTCATACGGCAACATTTGGCTTGTTATCATATTCAAAATCAATCACAACTCCTTAGCCTGGCCACAGAACACTTAGGGTATGCACCCTTCCTACCTGCCTGGTCTTATTTCTGATACCTTCCTCCTTCTCACTCCACCACAGCCCACTATTCACTTTCTTTCTTTTTCTCGAACTTGTCAGAAACCACCCAAAGTAGAGCATTTGTGTTCCCAGCTGCACTGAGATATCATTGACATGGAAGCTTGTGTAGGTTTAAGGTTACAACATGAGGACTTGATACATGTATGTATTGCTAAGTAACGACCACAATAGAATTAGTTAACACCTCCATAACTTCCCATGGTTAGTTATTGTGTGTGTGTGTGTGTGTGTGTGTGTGTGTGTGTGTGTGTGTGTTGAGAACATTGAAGATCTGCTCAGTCAGCAGCTTTCAAATTTATGTTACAGTGTTGTTAACCATAGATGCCATGCTGTGTGTTATATCCCCAGAACTAATTCATCTTATAAATGAAAGTTTGTACCCCTTGAACATCATCTATTCATTTTCCCCGCCCCAAACTCTTGGCAACCACTATTCTACTCTGTTTCTATGAGTTTGGCTTTTTTAGATTGCACGTATAAGTAGTATCAGACGGTATTTGTCTTTCTCCGTCTGACTGATTTCACTTAGCATAATGCTCTCAAAGTCCATACACGTTATTGCAAATGGCAGGGTTTCCTTTTTTCTCATGGCTGAATTGTATTCCATAGTGTGTGTGTGTGTGTGTGTGTGTGTGTGTGTGTGTGTGTCACATCTTTATCCATTTTTCTGTTGATGGGCACTTACATTGTTTCTATGTCTTGGCTACTGTGAATAATGCCACAGTGAACAACGGAGTGCGGCTCTCTCTTCGAGATCCTGATTGCATGTCCTTTGGCTCTATACCGTTTTTCATAGTAGCTGTAAAAATTGACATTCCCACCAACAGTGCACAAGGGGTCCTTTTTCTCCATATCCTCACCCACACGTGGTATCCCTTGTCTTTTTGGTGATAGCCATTCTAACAGATGTGAGCTAATATCTCATTGTGGTTTTTGTTTGCATCTCCCAGATGGGTAGGGATGCTGAGCACTTTTTCATGTGCTCATTGGCCATTTGTATACATTCTTGGAAAAAGTGTCTGTTTGCAGCCTTTGCCCATTTTTTAATTGGGTTGTTTGCTTTTTTGCTATTCAGTTGTACGAGCTCCTATGTATTTTGGATATGAACCCCTTATATGGCTTGCAAAGATTTTTCCCATTCCATTGGTTGCTTTTCCATTTTGTTGACTCTTCTGCTGTGCAGAAGCTGTTTAGTTTGATGTAGTCCCACTTGTTAGGTTTGCTTTTTGGCTTGTGCCTTTGGTGTTGTATTTTAAAAAACTTGTTGCCAAAACCAATGGCAAGGACTTTTTTTTCTCTGTTTTCTTCTAGGAGTTTCACAATTTCAAGTTTTATGTTTAAGTCTTTCATTTATTTTGAGTAAATTTTTGGAGCGGTGTAAGATGTGGGCCCAGTATCATTTTTCTACCTGTAGTTACACAGTTTTGCCAGCACCACCGTTTATTGGAGAGATTGTCTTTGCCCCACTGAGTGTTCTTGGCTCCCTGGCCAAATATTAGTTGGTTGTTTATGCAGGGATTGATTTCTGAGCTCTGGATTCTATTTCATTGGCCTATGTGTCTGTTTTTATGCCAGAGCCATACTGTACTGATTACTATAGCTTTGTAAGAGAGTTTGAAATCTGGACTCATGGTGGCCTCAACTTTGTTCTTCTTTCTCAGTATCAGTTTGGGTATTTGGGGTCTTCTCTGGTTCCACAGGAATTTTAGGACCGATTTTTCTATTTCTGTGAAAATGCTATTGGAATATTGATAGGAATTGCAATGAATCTATAGGTGGCTTTGCGAAGAATGGACATTTTAACTATATTAATTCTTCCAATCCATGAGCACAGGGTATCTTTCCACTCATTTGTGACTCCTTCAGATTCTGTAATTAAACTCTTACAGTTTTCAGTGTACAGATCTTTCACCTCCCTGGATAAATTTATTCTTAAGTATTGAATTTCTTATGCTGTTGGAAATGAAACTATTTCCTTTATTTCTTTTTTTGATAGTTCATTGTCAGTGTATAGAAACATGTCTGATTTCTCTACATTGATTCTGTATCTTGTAACTTTACTAAATTTGTTAATTAGACTTAGCAGTTTTTGGTGGAGATTTTAGGATTTTCTATATATAAGATCATATCATCTGCAAACAGAGACAATTTTATTTCTTTCGAGTCTGGATGCCTTTTATTTTTCTTGCCTTATTGGGTCAGGTACTATGCTGGGGGCGGGCCCTATGCTGGGCCCAGGGATACAGTTGCGAACAAATGAGTTTTTTTTTTTTTTTCAGAATTATAGCTTTTGATCACTAGGGTAAGTTATTTTGGACAATACGACTTATTAAAAGGTTTCTAAGCGGGGTTGCAATTTGTTGAAAACTGAAAATCGATATGGGACAAGGGATAGCAATTTAATATTTGGGAATAATATTTTCAGGCCAAGCCTAGACAAAGGATTTGAACAGAGAGCATAAAAGAAAGAATTTGAAAGCAGAAAGATGTCGCACTAAAGCAGGTCTTGGCTCTAAAAGTTGCAATTAAATATAATGTCCTTAAAAGGATATTTTAGGTAAAGGGAAACTTTTAGACTCGAAATATCTGAATTATATCACCTTTTCTGTTTGTAGACTCTTCACAATAGTACTTAAATCCAATGGGACGCAAATATGCAACTTACATAAAGTTGATTTTATAGACACAAGCTTTATTAGATTTTTCTATGAGGATGATGACGATTGAATTGCTTCTTGATTCTTTATCTTAGTACCTGTTTAGACAGACATAAGTAAAGAATTTTGTCAATAGGAACTTATTAGCCCAATTAAGTTCTAGTTCTGTAGCACATTTTTTTTTGCTCTAAGAGAAAATGCATATATCCACACAACATGAATCTACTCTGATAAATTAGCATTTCTCCTTTGTTCCCAGCTCACGGTAAGAAAAACGTAATCAGGTATTACCCATACTTGTTCTTCCAATAGAGTGTAATTTTAATGTCTTCCAATTTGAAGTCTTAAAAAAGAAATCACGCCAAAGCAAATCAGTCCTTTCAAAATCCTGTAATAGAACTTGCCACGAGGTCAAAGTTATCTGGGAAAGAGAGAGCTAATTTGTGTGTGTAAATGAAAAGTGAGGGATAAAGGGTAATGGGAAAAAAATCAATAAAGAATAAACTATTAAAAAAAAGAAAAATGGGCCGTGGGCTACTCCTTAGGCTTAGAGAAATAGTGACCTTTGGCTTCTAGGTTTTTTATAGGTTATTAAATAAACCAGATTGGAGAATGCTTTGTTTTGTTCAAACCACGTTTGAGCAGCAACACAGCAACCAAACCAAGACCGACTTTTCAGTATTAGTCAAGTCTATACTTTTTTGGTTTGGCTATCTTAAAAGGATGAAAAACAAAACTCTTCAGCATTGTTGGGATTGTAGCTACTTGTTGTCAACAACAAGAATTTGGCCCTTGTCAAATAGGGGGTGAGGGCCTGTGCCTCTCTTCTGAGAGGCTTGGGAGGCAGCGGTTGTCTATTGCTACCTAATTAATACGTTTCCGCAGAACGGTGGCTGAAAACAGCAGCAGACATTTCTTACATCACGTGGTTTCTTGAGACAGGAACTAAGCTGGTGGTTCCGGCTCAGGGTCTCTGTTGAGGTGGCCGTCACACTGTCAGCCGGGGAGGCACCGTCGGAAGGCTCTACTGGGGCTGGGGGACCCCCTTCCAGGAAGGCTCCCTCATGCGTTGCTGGTTGTTGGTAGGAGGCCTCAGTTCTTCAATATGGGGATCTCTCTGCAGGCTGCTCACATGTTCTTGTGGTATTACAGCTGGCTTCCCCTGAGCAAGCGATCCAAGGCAGCAAAATGGCAGTCAGAGTATTTCGTATGACCTAGCTTGGAAGTCATACTGTCTTTTCTGCCCTACTCAGTGTCACAGAGTTTGACATACCAGAAGGCGGGGAATCACTGAGGACCTTCGTGGAGGTTGGCTCCCCGTAGTTTCTTGTTAAATGAATTACCGTAGTTTGCCATGTCTAATGAGCACTTTTGGTCCACATTTTTGAGGGGAAAGTAAAGATGTGCATTATACATGGGCATAGTGATTACATACCACAGGGACAATAATGGCTTTAATAATCCCATGTATAACACACACAAACACATGGGTGTGCATTATATACAGAAAATGAGGTATAAGGCATGTCACAATTTTGAGGATTCTTACATTGTTAATACAGAAACAAACAAATAAGTAAATGCAACCCAGAAATAATGTGGTATTTAGGTATTTAAGAGTAAACTGGTTATTACCACCAGATACGATTTTAATTGATCTTGAAATGCACCAACCCTAGATGGAATAGAAACAATGATTGGTTCCAAATTAATGTGCTGGCTCAGAAAAACAAATATCTGATTCTGGCAGGGAGAGTAGAAGAGAAAAGCATCTCTCTAGTTTTCTCTGGAATGCATTGGCAAATGTGTACTTGCTTGCATTTTCCATTGATAAGCATCCAAGAAACTACTCAATTTTCTAGAAAGATGGTAGATTACTGTTAGAGCCCGATTCTCAACACTGTTGTGTATGACTGGACAGGTGCAAAATTTTCCTACATTTAACCTTGGAAAATATATTTTCTGAAGCATTTAATAAGCAGTTTGTTGAATTATCTGCAGGTAATTTATGAGCCAATAGGTGTGGATGTGGTCAAAAGATGCAGTTATTTATGGACCCCTATTCCTTCCGTTTGCTGCTATAATAAATCTTCCTGTTTATCTTGGAATAGATTAATTAAACCTGGAGTCATAAGACTCTGTTTCCAATGACACAATCTCAGAAAAATCATTGAACTGTCTCCAGGTCTCACTTTTCTCATGTGTGGTGTTCAGTCACTTCTAGGCATTTCACAGATATTTCTTGATGCCTGTGTGCCTCCTACAGTGGGTATGCTGAGGTGACCAAGAAAGACAAGGTCTCTTCTCTCGTAGCCTGTACACATCCATGGGGGACACGTGAAATACAGACAGACATGCCGCATGGCAGGTGAGGATGGTGCTGTGCAGAAAGGCGTGGGGTCCAGGAGTGCACAGATCAGAAGTTAGGGACAGCTGTCCTGCTGAGAGCAGAGACCCGAAGGGAGGCAGGTGATGGGCCATGCACAAAGCTGAAGGAAGAGCACTCGAGGCAAAGGGACAGTGGGGGCCAACTCCTGAGGCTGAGTGTCCTTGATATATTTGAGGGGTAGAGGTGCTCCTCTATTGAACTGAGTGAGCAACAGCAGGAGAGATCGGAAAGGGAATTGGTGGCAAGATCACGAGGACTTTTGTTTCCTTGTAAGGATTTTGAACTTGATTATGAGTGATAGGAGAGGCTGCTGGAGGATTTTTGAGCAGAGCAGTGACATAATGCGACATAGGATTTCCAAGGTCACTGTGGATGCTGGGTGAAAAATGGGTACTAGGGACTCGAGCAGGGATGAAATCAGCCAGCCCATCCATAGACAGAACCTTACTCTTGCATTCATTAGCCCAGGACAAAGATGATGGTGACGTGTGTGGGCGGCCGATGGGGGGAAACGTTGGCAGTGTGAACCATTTGAAGATAGCGCTCGCTTGTCCTGCAGATCTGGGAAGACCACTGAGTGGGACCAGGTGTGTGAGAACACACCCTCTGCTCAGTTAAGGGGGCCCGTCTCGGATGCCTGTTGATGTGGCTGCCACCGCAGCCTGCTCATAATGCTCATTTAGTCTCTACAAAAAGGTGTAAGTACCCTGAAGACTGAAATTTCAAGAATTTTTAAAAACAAATGAAAAGGAACAAAGGAAAAATATGAAAAATTGTAAGAGAAGCAGCCTTCAGTTGAGTCGGGGTAAACGGTCCTCTCCCTGCACCCAGCCGTCCACCTCGTCAAAGAGATGCACAGGCAATACGTGTCCTGCTAGCTTTTGCCGGACATGTATGTTGCTTTGCTCAGTTATGTGCTGATAATAATTGTAATTACAAATCAGCCGAGTGCCATGTTTTAATGCCGAGAGCTTGTGGTCACAGGAAGTCAAATAAAAGTTTAATATTTTAATTTACCTACATATTTTTGTTGCAAAGAAGTAGGTTGATCAATAGGATATTTTTAAACACAAAAACATCTTCTTTCAGAGACAGATTCTGGGGTTGATGTGGAATGGCTGGAGAATTTCAAAGGAAAAGGCCAACCACGAAAAATTTCTGACTGTGGGAAGAATGTTCTTGTTCCCGGTTTTTTAAATGAATGACGGTGGATGTCAAATTGGAATGATTGTTGTATTCCTTCAAATACATATAAAAGATTGATGTAACTTTTTTTAAAAAGTCAGAACTTTCAATATTACAGAAATTACATCCTTTTAAACTTACAATGAAAATGTGTAGGTGTCAACTTGATGTGTCAAGGTCTGTACACATTTTCATAGTTTTTTTAGGGGTTAGGGAACAGAAAGCAATAGAAGACCATGATGTAGTATTTGAACCAGGCTCTCTTGTCTCCTACTCAAATGTCCTGTGCCACGTAGTATATCCTCTTAACCCCATGATCTTTATTTGTAAAAAGGTAATTAGGCTGAGGTGGGAGTGAAATGTGATACTGTGAATGGACATATGAGTAAGTGCTGAAAACTGGTGTCTCTCATCACACTAATTGTCAGAATAAATGGAAGAGATGGTGCCACTCATAATGGTAAAATCCATGAGAACTCACGCACACTTCCCAAGAGAAGTTCTAGATCGTGCGGACTCTGCCCACCCCCCGCCTTAGGCAGGCGGGGGAGCAGGAACTGTCCTAAAGAACAGGGCGGATTGACAAGGATGAGAAGTAACTTGTCATAAACACTAGCTCAACTGGACGGCTGTCCACCACTCACCATCTGTGGTCTCTTCACACTCGTCATCACTGATGCGGTTGGCAAACCTGCATAATTCTGATAAAAAAGCAAACAGAAAAATGCAACAAAAAATACAGCTGTTAGATCAGAGTTTCTGTTTAAATTGAATTCTTTGAGGCAACAGTGGTTATGAGCAGAATACAAATTCCAGGGGTACAAGTTTATAACACAACACTAGCGCACTCCACTGCACGCTCACCACTCGAAGTCTGCAGTGTCCTCTGTCACCACGTCTTTGACCCCCTTCACCCTCTCCATCCTCCCCCGCACGCCCCCGCTGGTAACCCCTATTCTGTTGTCTGTATCTGCAGGTTTGGTTTTTCGTTTGTTTGTTGCCTTCTGTTTTGCATCCCACGTAGGAGTGAAATCATAGGGTTCTCGTCCTTTTCCTTCTGATTTACTGCACTTAGCACGATACTCTCGACATCCAGCCACGTTGTCACAAACGGCAGTATTTCAACTTATTAACGGCTGAGTGGTATTCCGCCGTGCATCTGTACCACATCTTCTTTCTCCAGTCACCTGTCGAAGGACACGTAGGTTGTTTCCATGCCTCGTCTATTGTAAATAATGCTGCAACGAACATAGGGGTGCGTGTGACTTTATGGATAAGTGTTTTTATAGATACGGAAGATGTCACTGCTGTCAGCCCTAAGGAGAGAGTCTGCTCCTGGCTGGGAGTGGTGGGTCTCTTCCTGTGGATTAAATTTTCTTTTGCCTGTGGGTCACCTCTCACTTCTTTGCATATTTTGTAATTTTTAAAATTATGTTTAGGATATCGGGCCTGGAAGGAGAGTGGAGTCTGAAAAGGCCCATTCTCTCCTTTCTCAGCCACATAATGTGAGGTGTGTATCGGTTTGATCAGATCAGGGGTCGAGCAGATTTGGGAAAGGTTTCTGGCGTTCATCATCTAGCAGCTCCTGAGGTTTCAAGCACCTGGAATCAAAGCACAGTTACTTTTTTTTTTTTTTACAAAACTGTGGTGAAACTACCCATAACATAAAATTTACTATCTCCACAATTTTTAAGTGCACAGTTCAGGGGTGTTAAGGACATCCGGACGGTTGTACAGCTGATCTCCAGAACTCTCTTCATCTTGCAAAACTGATACTCTGTTCCCAGTAAACTACAACTCTCTCGGACCCTGGTAACTATCATTCTGCTTTCCACCTCTGTGGACTTGTCACCTCTAGGTTCCTCCTGTGAGTGGCATCCTACAGTATTTGTCTTTTTGTGACTGGATTCTTTTTTTTTAAGATTTTATTTATTTTCAGAGAGAGGAGAAGGGAGGGAGAAAGAGCAATGTATGGTTGCCTCTCACATGGCCCTCACTGGGGACCTGGCCTGCAACCCAGGCATGTGCCCCGACTGGGAATCAAACCGAGACCCTCTGGTTCCCAGCCTGCGCTCAATCCACTGAGCTACACCAGCCGGGCTGTAACCGGATTCTTTCACTGAGCATAACATCCTCTAGTTTCATCCATGTCATTGCAAGAGGCAAGATTTCCTTCTTCCTACGGATGAATAACATTCCATTGTGTATGTATTACACCAAGTTTTGTTTATCCCTTTGTTTATTGATGGACACTTACACTGATCTCACCTTTAGGCTACTGGGAATAATGCTTCCATGAACGGGGA